>CAUYQU010014521.1:0-14794 GCA_963574635.1 Cheracebus regulus | reverse complement strand
GAGTCTTTTCTTTGAAGCTTATGTTTATGGATTTTGTTAAAGATCAGATGGTGTTAGGGGTGAGGGTTTATTTTACGTCTGGGTCCTCTAATCTGTTCCACTGCTCTGTGTGCAATGGGGTACCTAGATTTTGAATGAAATTTAACATTGGGAAGTGTGACACAACCAATGTAGTTTGGATTTTGCAGGATTGCTTTGGAAATTCAGTGTGTTTTGTGGTCCACATGTATTTCAGCATTGCATATTAAATAGTTTTTAAAAGGTTGGTCACATGGTAAAGGTATACAATGCGGAGAGTTAAAGTGGGGCATTTTGATTAATGCAGACGCAGAGGAATGATAAAATTAGGATAGAGTTTAAACTGCTTTAAAAAATAATGTGTGTGTGTATATGGATATATATATATCAATATATATCCATATACATGTTTGTGTGTATGCATATCCAATCAAAAGGAGCAATACATATTTGCACTCATCAAAAAACTCAAACATGCAAAACTAAACAATGTACAAGTATGCAATAACAAGCAGTGGAATGATTAACAGGAAGTTAAGGGTAGTGGTTACCACTTGTGGAAAGAGTGAGTGGCACTGAAGAAGGGCAATGGGAGTTTCTAAGATACTGGAAATATTCTATTTCATAACCTGAATGAAAGACACATACACTCGTTTTATATTCTTCTTAAGCTGTACATACTTTTATATTTGTGATCTATTTCATTAAGTGATAAGACAATTATATATATGCATTTGTAAATAAGTGAAATTAACAAATTTTTGGATACATATAACTCATCAAAGTTGACTCAAAGAATTAGAAAATCTGGATGGAAATCATACCATTAAAGTAATTGGTTGATAATTAATAATTCAACAAAGAAAGCATGATGCCCAGGTGATGTCACAAATAGTTCCAATGTTACACTAATTATTTGTGAGGGGAGAAAAAAAGAGACCATTCTTTAATTCATATGAAACTAAGATAACCTTGCTATTGTGTACCTCATCCATGCACACAGAGGCAAGTATTGTAAGCAAAATACTAGGAAGTATATACCTAGCAATGTATAAAAACCATGAACAAGTTCGGTTAGGAATGCAAATTTAGTTCAATGTTAAAAAATCTACTAAAATTATCTCTTTATCAACAAATTAAAGATAATAATTATATGATTGTCTCAAAAGGCCTATAAAATTATTTTATAAATTAAATTATTCATGATATTTCCATCTATGAATAAAGGGTAACTTCCTTAACCTGATAAAAGGAGTTGACAAATAACCTACAGCACCTATTATATTGTGTGGTTAAAAATACTGAAATCACTCCTTTTAAAATCATGGTGGCTCACACCTGTAATCCCAGCACTTTGGGAGGCCAAGGCAGGTAGATCATGAGGTCAGGAGTTCAAGACCAACCTGACCAACATGGTGAAACCCTGTCTCTACTAAAAATACAAAAATTAGCTGGGCATGGTGGCATGTGCCTGTAATCCCACCTACTCAAGAGCCTGAGGCAGGAGAATCGCTTGAACCCGGGAGGTGGAGGTTGCAGTGAGCCAAGATGACACCACTGCACTCCAGCCTGGGTGACAGAGCAAGACTCTGTCTCACAAAAAAAAAAAAAAAAATCAAGAGAAAGACAAGAGTACCATTGTCACTAAACTGCTTCCCAAGCTTATATGGACGAGAAAAGGGCCAAATACAACTAAGAATAACTAAGAGAATCCCTTAGAAGAATAAAGTGTGTGAGTGTGGAAGATGGAGCTTATGTGAGTCTATCACATATCAGACTTACTGTAAAGTAATAATTAAAGCAGTATGAATGACTATTGCAAAAGCCTATGCTTGTGTGAAATCTTGATGTATGCCCTAGCTAACATTACAGAACAGTCAGAAAAGGTCTATATAATCCATGGTATGAGCAATTGGTGTCCATATGGGAAAATATCAGAATGGATCTGCAACCCAAAAATAGATCCCTATCACACAAAGGCCAGATCTAAATGGACAAAGGTCTTAAATTTGAGATGCAAAATTTAAAAATCTTCTAGAATAAAATATAGGAGGATAACTTATTTCATGCCACACCTACTGTGTGTACTTTGCACAATGCAAGTGTTGTATATGAATATAGTATGTAAGTGTACAAGCCTCTAAACAGTATATACCTGCTTGCTACTTTTCAGACAGGAAACACTGGGAGTGGGAGCATGAGAGGAAACCCTAGGTCATTCTAGTTTCAGACTGCCGCTCCTGCCCACCTTCTGTTCCAGTACTCCCTTCCCCATTCCCCATCCAGATCCTCCATTCCAGGCACTGCCATTTACAACAGCTCAAGCCTGAGGCACCCACGGAGAAGCCCTCTCTCCCCTCCTGCTGGGCTCTCATGTCTCCTTCCTTTTCTTCCTGAAAAATAGTTTTGTCTGCCAGTGACTCCTCATGTTTCACTCTCACTAAAGCACACAGAAGCCAGGTTCCCTCCTCTGCTTTATCAAATGTGCTGCTGTGAGTTCTACTAATAACTTCCTGGATGACAAATTCCAAGGGCCAGTTGGCGTTGCTCCCCTTTACATAGTGTAAAATGTTTACCGCATGACATACTTGATAAATACAATTTTATAATTGTTAAGCTATCTATATATACTGTGTCTTATTTTTATTTCATAAAACTGCTCTGTGTATGTATGTTTTGAATTCACACATACTTTTGATCAAAGATTAGTCTATTGCATAGATATTTTTCTTAGTAATTAATAAAATTCAGCTTGGATTTCTCCAGCCAGATAAAACACCTTATGCTAGGTGAATCAATCAGAGCTCTTTGTTGGAGTGAGATCTGAAAGCTTTCGCTCAAGCCGACTGTCTCAGCTTCACAGCATCAGTGAGAGGAGAAGTGGAAGCTGATGTACAGCAATGATTATCATGTGCGTGTTGGAGAGACATTTTGTTTAATTCATTTACAGGACACTTGTGCTGTGCTGCTACATGCCAAGCAACTGTTCTTAGTACTTTGAAAAAATTAATCATCTCATAGTTGAAAAGTTAATTGTTGTAATGTGTCTTCAGTACTGCTGATCTCTGGGATTTGGAGCCAAAAACAGCATCACCATCACGATTGAGAAATGGAGTTACTGGCGGTAATGGAGCAAATCATGATTCTGCACTTGGACAAAGAATTATTACTTACAAGATCCTGGCTCCTAATTCTTTCACCAAAACAGATTCTGCAGCTCCCCCACTATGAAAGTGCCACTCATTTCACCCCAAATGTGCTCCAGGCATTCCTTTTCCTTCTTCCTCCTCCCAGCGTTTTAATGTCTCCATCACAATGCTAAGATCAGGCTCAATGGCACCTCCTTTTAGAAACTTTCTGAGAGCCCTGGAAAGTCATCTTTCTTGTTCTTATTCTATGACTTCCTGTACCTTCTTTTAATCACCATGGTCATTTGCATGGTGAGTTGTCTCTGTGTGTGTCTGACTTTTCTCCCAGATGGTGAGTTCTGGGAGCGAGGAAGCACTTTCATAATCGTTTTTAGTAATTTAGTTCCCCTCTGTGCACGCTACAGCCGTTTCTCACTTGTTGGGACTGCCCAGTGAGTACTTGCTGAGGGGAACTGGAGGGAAACTTGCAGGTCAGGTTCACTGAGCCTGAAAGTGAGGCAAATTAAGAGGGCAAAGCACAAGAAACTGGCTGAAATAGATGGATACACTGGGGAGACAAACATCCCTGGCTTCTGTGGAGGTGGAACACAATCGCTGAGGTCTGCGAATCAGCAACACCCACCTGGCCAAAACATGCTGAGCACTGGGCTTCATTCCCCCAGGGTGCTTTTGTGGCGAGGAAGAAAAGCTGTACATACTAACACAGGTCAGCTGGAAACCACAACTCTGTGTATAGTATTGCTTTTCAGTTGGAATCCCGAAAGAACTCTGAGGTCCTATAGAACTTGGGTTGCATTGTCACATGGGGCCTGGGTGGGCTTGGTGTTAGAGGATCTGCCCAAGGTCATGGTCTGTGGTGGGGATGGGAGGGTGTGATTCCCCAGCACCTTATCTCCTTGCCCCATACTTTTTGCCCTGTACACACATGATTGTCCTCAACATCTTAAATAGGTTCTGCCATGCAATGAAAATTGATATTGGTCATCTAAAGTATGACTAACTTAGCTTAATATTTGGCCTTTGCTTTTAGAGGATCTATAAGCTATTAAGATGAGACCAGGGAGAAAAAGAAAGGACATAGATTACTCAAGCATAATCTGCCATCCAATCATTTCATGACATGCTTATGCTTGGAATAAAGTTGGCCTGTTTTCAGGCAACTGTTCCACCATCTTTTTGCATTTAGAGACCTCCATTGCTATGGCCTCCATTGTAACAGATTGTGATTGGGTGTGAAAAAGTCTACATGTTGATTTTAATTGTAATAAATGAGTCAGTGGTGCAAGCTGGAGGAAGGAGTCCACCAAAGCTAGGCCTTTCCCCTCCCACAGGAACTGGCAGCAAGAGCAGAGAGTTAGCTTCCTGAATGTTTGCATTTCAAAGAGACAGCTCTCAGGTCTTTGAGGAGACAATTCTGGGATGTAGATTTACACTTCAAAGGATGGAGAAAAGATTTATAATTGCAAGCTTTCTAAGGTTCTGAGAGGGGAGTGGGGGCTCCCTGCTCATCACCAGGTTTTGCCTGAAACAAAGAGTAAATTCTCCTTGCAGGTGAGTTTTTTCAGGCAGTCATTTTAAGGAGGGCTGGGGTCATCCTCGGGACACGCTTGAGCTGCTGGAAGCCTTGCTAGAGTTTAGTCCTGTCTTTGTACTGGGGCTTGGAAGGAGTAGTTAAGTACCACGAGGCCTGCGTTCTCATGACCAGAGCTGACAAATGCCCATTTCTTTCTTTTTAAAAAGTATTTAAAATCTTTATGTGTCTATTAACACCTCTTGGAAATTTCCATCCCTTTTGAGCTATGTTCCAATCACACAAAACAAAGTGCGGCCCAGCAGCCCTGGGAGTCTCTGGGTGAAGGGGAGATGAGCACACACATGTTCAGAGTTTGCGAACCCCTGGCCTTGGTCTTTATAATAGTTGGTCAAATGGTCATCAGTGAAATCCACAAGGATTCCCTGAGAGTGTGTGGCTTTGGCATGACAATTGTTGTCTTCTGAAGGAGAAAGTAGAAGTTAAATATGAGTCGTGAAGAAGCTAAGTAGTTTTTCTTTAAAGAGTACAGGTAGCATTTTACTTTTACTTTTGCAAAAGTAAAGAAATGGTGTCGTCGCAAAAATTAAGCTGAAATAAATTTTGGAATTGTAGAACATTCATTAAAAACTCAAGTTTTAATTTAGTTAATCTAACTAGTGCTGTAAGTATGGCTGTTGGCCGTACTTACAAATAGATCTCTATTTATTTATTTTTATTTATTTATTCATATTTTCACTCATTTTTTATTTGTTATTCATGAGCCCTTTCCCATGACAGCTTCTTGGAAATTTATTTGTCTCCCATTAACCCAGGATTTTCTCCAGGCATTCTTATTTAAAGTTCTTCCTCTCATTACTTCCTTCTTCACCATCATACGTTAGTTACGAAGAACTGATCTAATGACCCATTTACTCTGAAGGCAGGCACTAGAAGTTGAATGCTTCTTTCTGAGGCCTTAAGGGATCTCACCTCCTTGAATCTCTGCTTTCGTACTCCTACTTCAGATATTATTGAGACATTATGTTTTCTTCCTCTACCTTCAGATACTTGACCTTCAATATCAACAGGTCCGGATCTGCCTATGCACTCAGACAAGTCTGCAAACAAGCCCTATATCAACATTTGACAGATGATTCCAGGCACCACTGTCTTAACCTGCGAAAACGGCAAATTCTTGACACAAACAACTTCTTCTGCACACCCCTCCTCTCCATACATACACTAAGAAACTTGGCCAAATTCCAACGTGGCCTCTATCAGCTCAGAGCCATGTCCCTAGGATGCCCCAGCCCCCTCTAAAGCACCTGCCTAGGATTCAATTCTACTAAAAGAATTTACTATTTGTCCTAGCCAGAACTTGACTATAGGCCCCTGACCTCCCATTTCTAGGAGCCTTAACTTTAGAAAACCTGCAACTATAAACCTTTTCTCTGCCCCTTTAAGATGTAAATTTCCTACAACACAGAAATGTCTTTCTCAAAGACCTGGGAGCCATCCCTTAGAACTGCAATGCTTAAGAAGGACACAGGATTGTCTCCTGGTCTCTGTCTCTGCATAGGAGCCTAACCTTGATAAGCAGCATTAGCAGACACAGATGGCCTCATCCCATTGACCAACCTTTCCCCAAACATCCGTTCATGCTTTTCCATTAGCACATTGCAACAGTTGCAAAACCTCTTGTGTTTTGTTTAAGAGGGGTTGAGGCTTTCTAACATACTATGAATTGATATGTCCACTCATTGATTAGAAGACAGAAATTAATCACTAGATTTCATTGTCAGGCTGATTTTTAGGATTAAAAGCAACCTGTGGTTACAGGTGCAACGTCTTTACATTTCTAAGAAAAACAGGAGAGGTTTGCCTTTGGTTCCTTTTGATCTCACTGATTAATAGACAGAATTGATCAGGTTTGGGTGATACAGCACAACTCAGTTTATTAAAGTTCCAGGCAAAGAAAGCAATGGTTATTTCTCATTCCAGGAAGTGAATCATTCTTTGGGACCACAAAAGAGATTTGAAGAATAAACAGGGACATGTCTAAGGTGATTGTGTGTGCTCCACCTCGTTAAATTAAGCTATTTTCTTTTTTGTTCAAATAGCTTCCGCACACGGTACATTTCATATCTAAAGTGCTGTTCCCTCTCCCATGATTTTATTATGTAAGCAATATATGAGAACCTCTTTCTTGTCCTCCTTCTTACTAGTTAAGAACACAGACCGTACACAGACCGTCCTCTCTTTGCACAGCAGTGCAGGGCCATAAAAATCACTATGTAAGCTGAAGATCTGTAAAGTGACCTAAATTATCCACTTGAAAAATGGACTGTTCTGTGTCATTTAACAATTTTGGCCAAAACATTAAAAATCTCTTACTGTTGGTAATAAATGTATAAGGAAATAAAACATAGTAAAATTAGTACTTATTTTTTACACTGTAATTTAAAACATTAAACAACAGCCAATTAAAGTGTTTTATTTATTTATAAAAGTGTAGCAAGCCCAGTTTGAAAGTGCTTGCCTCCTTCTTGCCATATAGCTTATGATAAGGAGCCAGCAGGATTTCTGTGCCTTGGTGAATTGCTGTGCTGTTGGAACAGCAGCTAACATTTTATCCTCCGCACCTTCAGTATCAAGCAGTATCTGCAAGAGTTCCTTTAATATGAAGTTTGTTGCTGTCTTAGCTGGCATCACTTCCTCTGGGGCTTCTTCATCCTTTTCATCACAGCAATGCTCCTCATTTATGTCAAAACACCCGAGTTGCGCCGAGTTCCTCTTGCTGCATTTCCTGTGGTGAGCAAATTCTATTATTCCATTTACATTGTATTTGAATTCCACTTTCAGTATTATCACGTTTTTTATTTCTTTGCTGCGCATCAATGATTGTTGACCAGTTTTTTTTCTGATGATTTATTTTAATAAATATCTCATGGGTTTCTCACTGGGAGACAAGGAATCAATACAATTGCAGACTTTGCTAACTGCATGCAACCTAGCAGATGCACAGTGATCAGTCACTGACAGGCTTTGAAAGAAGTGAATTGTGTCCCCCCAAAAATGTATGTTTGAAATTCAAATCCCCAGTATCTCAAAATAATATGGGCTTATTTGGAAATAGCATCTTTACAGAGGTTCTCAAGTTAAAATGAGGTCATTAGGGTGGGTCCTAATCCAATAGACTAAAACTGGTATCTTAAGAGTAAAGGAAAATTTGGATACAGCTCCAGACACATACAGAAAGAAGATGATGTGAAGACACACAAAGAAGATGGAGTGACATATCTGTAGATCAGAGAACAGCAAGGATGGCTGGCAAACCCAAACAGGATGGAGAGGGGAGGAAGGATTCACCCCTAGAGCCATCAAAGAGAGCATGAACCTGCCAACACGCTGATTTTTCACTTTGAGCCTCTGTAACTATGAGCCAATACATCCCTGTTGTTTTAAGCAACCCTGTTTTTTGTACTTTGTTGTAGCAACCCCAGAAGATTAATGCAGTCACAGATCATGATGCTTGTCTGTTATTTACTTACACAGGAATTTGTGAAATTAAGAGCTAGGAACAAAGTGTATATTTTATGCAGTTACTCACAGTTAGCATATTGTGGTAACTGAAATTGTAACCATGTTGTTGGGAGACCAGTTCTATTTGACTAAACTATGTTAACTAAATTTGTGCATATTAAAATGTGCAAAGCCAGGATTGTTTTGACTTAATTCACGTATTTAGAGGGAAAGACCATTTGCCTCTTTTCAGAGCCTTAGAGCATGCCTGTGCCAGCAGGCCCCTTCCCGAGCTACTTGTCACCTCGTCTCATCTTACCAACCACCTCTTGACCCAGATGACCAGCAAGGCCATCTTTGACTATCAGAATGAAGTAGCCCCGCTCTATTTTCACCACATGTGCTTGCTTTAGTGTTTTTATAGCATTTTTTATTTACTAAAATATTTTTTCATTATTTGATTCTTTTCTTGATTCAGTACTTCTGAAAAATGCAAATTAAAATTCCAGTGAGAAACCAGGTTGATTAACATTAAAAACTGTGGTACGATTAAGTATTGTTGAGAATTTAAATCTTCCAGAATCTTTAACTTCACATGGGAGCGTAAATTGGAGAATAGTTCATTTTAAGTGGGTAAAACCAACAGTGTATATACATCTTTTGAGACAGTAATTTAAATGTTGGGTTTATACCTTAGAGAAAATCTCTTATGTCCAGGAGACTCTACAAGAAAAGGGCATCTACTTTTTGTAATAGAAAAAAATGGATAATAACCCCAATCTAATAAAATGGAATGCTTATTATAGTGTTATCCTGTGATGGAATAGTATAAATCAATGCACAGAAAGTACAGATGAACCTATCATAAGAATGACTCTTACATATTTGATATTGAACCAAAAAGCAATTTCAGAAACATAGATGCAGTATGATTCCATTTGTTTGAACTGAAAATAATATTAAATACGTAAAACAATAATGTTAAATGTCCTTTACTAATGCATTTATTTTGGCAAAATTATAAAGATAAGAAATGAGACTAATTAATAGGACAGTGTTAAGGACTCCAAAAATATGGGTAGTTTTAAATTCTTAGGCAGATGATGTGTACATCAGTGTTCATTTTATTATTTCTTACACCATCGTCATGACTTACACATAATATTTTGCTAGTTTTAAAACATAGGATTTGATAATAATCCAAACAGACCAAAGGAAAAAAGTGAATATTTTTTTTAAAAGAAGACAGATAATGAGTCCGGTCTGGTAGAAAGCATAACAAAGGAAATAGAAAAACTCGCATGAATATTTTATTCAATAAAACTATGTTTGTGCTCCATAACACTTCAACATTTTAATGTGATTTTTGATGTTTGCTTTTTGCAACAGTGATTCTCAGTTGCCTCCCTCCTATGTCTTTACAAGCTTAAATCAGGTGAAGCTACTCCTGACTTTTTCTAAAACTGAAACACAACATGAAGCTCTGCTTATTCTTTGACATGTGCGAAAATGTGGCACTTTTCCATGATGCAACAGCAGCGGGCCTCTAGCTAAGCTCCAGCAGCAGCTCTGAGAGGCAGAGGACCCTGAAACAAGGCTGAAAGAAAGAATCATCCATAACTGACACCAGGCAAGCTGCTGCTGTAAGCAAAGAAAGGAGGCTTGCAGGGGTGCAGACTCGGGCCAGCTCAGGCTACTGTGGGAGAACACTGAGCACACGTGTGTCAGCTGGAAAGGGGCCTGCTCAGGAGACAAAACAGGCGTGAGAGAAAACTGAAAAATTAATATACACGACTATCCTTGTAGAAATGTTTTGATTATTTTGCTTATCTAGTTATAATAATGTTATTCTAAAAATGCTTATGTAAACCATTACGTACATTTTTGTTATATCTTATAATCTTTATCTTAGAAAGATTATTTGTATTTGAATTATGTGGTTATTTGACATTCTCCACCATGCTTCATGAAGAAACTGACATTCAAAGAGACTGGTTAATTCCCTTTGGTCAGTGACTGAGCTGGGACAGAGTTCAGATTTTCTGATTCTCAGCCTTTGTTGTTTTCTCTTCATTTTAATGTGAACCTAAATGTATATAGGATCTAAACAAATATGGCATGTAGTATATTATTTCTTGTTTTCTCTGCAATGGATGCCAGGCGAGATAACTTTATTTACAAAAGCCCATCCAGTGGCTCAGGTTGCATCTATAGTTGCCACTGAATCATTTATTCAATGTCAGGATGGCAAAAGGAGGAGCTTCCCCAAACTGAAGCAGAGTGGCATTTGTCCCAGGTTGTAGAGTATTCCCTGCCATAAATAAAGACATGTTGGTTCTTGTTATTTATGCAGGCACTGGTGGTCCCATTAGCTCTTACATTTTATAGTCTTAGAGCAAGAATCTAGAGAGTGATTTAGGATACAGTGTAAAGATACTAGTAAATTAAGACAGATCTGCAAGATCTGTAGGACTTCTGTTTTTCTCCCATTCATCATTTATGAAGTATTCTTGCTGGAAATAGTTTGTTTCTTCTACCTTGCTGAGTGATGAATATTGAGCCAGGATGCTAAAATATGGCTTGATGAAGTATGTTGTGTTTCTGTATGTTCTTGTTTCTTTCCCTGAAATGTGAGAAAGTAGAAAAAGATATTGATCATAAACCAAGTATTCATCATAAACCTAAAAAAAAAAGATAATCAGTAGTACCATTGACTAAAATTATTAGGCCCCAAAAGAAACTTACTCCAAAGTTAGCACAATACTAATAGAGAATACAAGCTTTGCCAGGAATCACTGAGGCATAGTACCTCATATGGGAAATATAGGAGGTAAAACCACCTGAGGAGCCACTTGATGGTGACTCAGGCTGTTTCTAGAAGAGTAGGCCGTGACTACCAAGCTTTGTCGATTAAGGACTATTTATAATGATCTTTGAGGAAACTGCAGCTGCCAATTGAGGGAAAAATGTCAGCTCATGACTGCATAATACATGACAATCACAAAAGCCATTCCATAAGTTATAAAAAAACAGCAACGGAAGCTGATGTGGGGCAGGCAAACCCCAAAGTGGGGCTTAGCCCACGAGGGCTCCTGGCTTCCCGCAGGAAGGAATTCAAGGGCAAGCAGTGGTGAGGTGGAAGAAAACACCTTTATCAAAGCAACACTGTTACAGCTCCTGTGGTGTCGTAGCTCAGTGCCTGCTCCAGGGCTGCCCCATAGGCAGGGTGCTGAGAGTAGCAGCTCAGCCCAGTTTTGCAGTCATATGTATATCTACTTTTAATTACGAGTAGATTGAGGGGTGGTTTATGCATAAATTTCTAGGAAAAGGGTGGTAATTTTTGGGTCATCAAGTCTTGCCACTGAAAGGGGTGATAATGCCTGGGTATTGCCACGGCAATGCTAAACTGACATGGCACACTGGTGGGTGTATCTTATGGAAAGCTGCTTCCACTCTGTCCCTGTTTAGCGAGTCCTCAATTTTCTTGTTTGTAAATGAGCAAGAGAGTCATGGCCTTGGAGTTTTATCCCAGAAATGCATTGGACCCCAGAGCACTCTAGATCCCGGAGCTAAACCAAGTCACAGCACCCCATAATTGTGTCCACTCCTCCATCACTGATTGGCTCCAATCCCACAAGTGGACCAGAAGGGAGGGTTCATTGAAAGCTCTTTGCTAATTGACAAGTCTTTAAGAAGGAAAAGGCTCTTAAAGATTGGTATGGGATGGGGAAGTGTTTTTTGGTCACCATGGCACCCCAAGGCTGTGGCTCAGTCTTCTCTGACCACCCCGAGACTCAGCCAAGCCTTTCTCTCTTTTTTTCTCACACAACCAGCCTGTGCTAAAGCATATCCTCCTGGCCTACATACAGTGGCTATGACTTCCAAACTCATCCTGGCTACTCCTGATTCAGTGTTGCCCACTTGATCTGTATGTTCCCATGCTGTGTCAACCTTATTGCTTAATGAAAATACACACCACTCTTTGCTTCTCAACTTAATTCTCATGAAATGTTACTCCCCCTCCCCACCCAATCACAATCCATTGCAGCCAAGATCCCTTGCTATTCTGTAAATTTTGTCCAATAAGGGAATCTCCTCCACACACACACACACACACACACACACACACACACACACACACACACACACACACACACACAATGGTGCTACTGAAACCAGATCACTGTCTCACCCTAGGTTAGATGTGTCAGAAACCCTTTCCCCCTAAGTTGATCGTGTGTTCTATGTCAATGGCTCCTACCTCTCGAAGGGGGTTGGGACCTTCCAGCCTGGATTTGCCATCACTGATATACACAAAACTCTTGAATACCAAATCTTGCCACATGTTAAATCAGTCAAAGTGGCTAAATTAATTGTTCTCATTCGGGCTTACATAGGGCAGAGGGAATTCAGGTTAACATCTATAGTGACAGACGCTGTGTTTTTGGTGTAGTGCATAATTTTGGTATGTTTTGAAAACAGAGCAGATTCATGGCAGCAACTTGTTCCCAGTCAAAAATGAACCCCAAACAGGAGAACTTCTAGAGTCATTGCTATTGCCCCAGCTAGTTGCTACAATTAAAACTTAGGGATATAGTATAAAATACTCAGATAAGGCTCAGGGAAATAAACTGGCTGATAAAGTTGCTAAGCTAGAATCCTCTTCCTTGATCACCTAAGAAATCCAGGAAGTCTCCAAACCTTGTGAACGTATACCTGGGCTTCATTTCAAATACCCACAGTCCTGCTAGAATTATTTACCCTCTCTAAATAGACAGAAGAGATTTCTTTATAATGCCTCTAAAGGCAATCTAAACTTCACACAGCCCAGGTAAGAACTTCAGAGTTAGAAAGAATTGGATAAGAAAAAGGTGGATGTTGGAGCCACTTAAATGGACTTCAGAAACACCCAAATGGCCATTTGGTAACTCCTAAGTCTGTCTCCTGAGTCATTGTGTACAGTTTACTCATCCAGACTTACCACAGAAAGGACAAAATGTAGTATATATCAAACAAAAAATATGGCTTGTACTCCTTTGATTTTATTTGGACCAAGCTGTTGACATTTGCTGCATCTACCAAAAACATAATCCCCCAAAATCATAAAGGTAGGGCAAAAAATGAAAGTGGCCAGCATACAAATTTTTTTTTTTTTTTTTTTTGAGACAGAGTCTCACTCTGTTGCCAGGCTGGAGTGCAGTGGCGTAGTCTTGGCTCACTGCACCATCCACCTCCTGGGTTTAGGCAATTTTCCTGCCTCAACCTTCAGAGTAGCTGGGACAACAACAAGAATAGCCTTTATCTTAGTTCCCAACAAGTTCCTCATCTCCATCTGAGACCACCTCAGCCTGGACTTCATTGTCCATGTCACTATCAGCATTTTGGTGGAAGCCATTCAAGTCTCTAGGAAGTTCCAAACTTTCCCACATTTTCCTGTATTTTTTTTTTTTTTCAGATGAAGTTTTGCTTTTGTTGCCCAGGTTGGAGTGCAGTGGTGCAATATCGGCTCACTGCAACCTCCACCTCCCAAGTTCAATCCTTTCTCCTGCCTCAGCCTCCCAGGATTATAGGCATGCACCACCATGAGCAGCTAATTTTGCATTTTCAGTAGAGATAGGGTTTCAGCATTGTGGCCAGGCTAATCTCAAACTCCTGACCTCAGGTGATCCACCTGCCTTGGTCTCCCAAAATGCTGGGATTACAGGCATGAGCTACCACACCCAGCCTTTCCTGTCTTCTTCTAAACCCTCCAAACTATTCCAACCTCTGCCTGTTACCCAGTTCCAAAGTCACTTCCACATAGGGTATCTTTGTAACAGCACTCTACTCTTTGTGGTACCAATTTACTGTATTAGTCTGTTTTCATGCTGTTATGAAGAACTAACCAAGACTGGGTAATTTAAAAAGAAAAGAAGTTTAATTGATTCACAGTTTTGCATGGCTGAGGAGGCCTCAAGAAAATTACAGTCATAGCAGAAGGCACCTCTTCACAGGATGGCAGCAGAAAGAATGAATTTTGAGTGAAGGAGGAAGCCCCTTATAAAACCATCAGATCTTGTGAGAACTTGTTCACTATCACAAGAACAGTATGGGGAACACCACCTCTGTGATTCAATTATGCCTACCTGGTCCCACCCTTGACACATGAGGATTATGGGAATTACAAGATGAGCTTTGGATGGGGACATAGCCAAACCACATCACTTGCTAAAAATGCACATGTTACCCATTGAATCAAAACCATATTGTGAGGTTTGTTTCCGAGGATAAAATGAAGAAACTGAGGCCAGCACCAAAATAATCTAATGCAAGGGAATTTATTCACGCTCCCGGGTGAGGTTCTGCGGTCCGGACAGGAGGGGCCGGAGAAGTCGCACAGACTCCTCTCAGACAGGGGGTTTTATAGGGAGTGAAACAGCTTGATTGGTTGTGGGAGAGCAAGACTGCTATTGAGTAAGTTACAAGCCTTGAGCTAAGACTTGGCTTGTTATTGGTTGGAATTACTTGCCTGCTATTGGTTGTTAAAGCTTGACTGCTATTGGTTGTTAAAACTTGGCTGCTATTGGTTGTTAGGGCTTAGCTGCTATTGGTT
>CAUYQU010014519.1:0-72755 GCA_963574635.1 Cheracebus regulus | reverse complement strand
AATCTTAGCAACATGTAGCAGCTGGTCTATGGGGGTGGGAGCTCCAGTGTTGCAGGGGGCTTTTCTCAGACACATTGAACTTTCTGGGCCACACTCTCTTAATTCAAGGACTTTGCAGAGATTTTTATCCTCACTGCTGGAACACTCCTTTGCTCCCACTTCCACTTCCTTCACCTGGAAAACCCATCATCAGCTTAAATGTTGCTTCCTTGGAGAAGTCTTCTAGGGCTCTCCAAGTCAGGACTGAAGATGCTCTGATATATCCTCATGGTGTCCTGCACTTTCTCCTAGATGCGCCAGACTCCAAAAGCAGGCAGCACCTCTTGTTCACCGCAGTAGCTGTGGCACCTGGCTTAAAGTCAGGGATAGACTAGGTGCTCAGTCAGCATTCGTTGTATGAGCATGAGATGCTCCTGGCCACCATACTATCTGGTCCCACAGAGGTGCATCCTTCTCAGCAGAGGTGACCAAGGCCCCTTTCGGTCATTTGATTGTTCCAGTCAGTGGCTTCTCTAAACTATTTGTCTTCAGTCATCCTGTTATGGACTGAATTGTCTTCCTCCACTCCCAGTTCATATGCTGAAGTCCTAACTCCCCATGTCAAGGTCTTTGGAGATAGGGCTTTTTTTTTTCTTTTTTTTTTCTTGCTCTGTCATCAGGCTGGAGTGCAGTAGCGTGATCTCAGCTTACTGCAACCTCCGCCTCCTGGGTTCAAGTGATTCTCCTGCCTCAGCCTCCCGAGTAGCTGGGATTATAGGCACGTGCCACCACACCCGGCTAATTGTTGTATTTTTAGTAGAGATGGGGTTTCACCACGTAGGCCAGGATGGTCTCGATCTCTTTACCTCGTGATCAGCCCGCCTCAGCCTCCCAAAGTGCTGGGATTACAGGTGTGAGCCACCAGGCCTGGCCAAGACTCTTCTTAGCAGAGAACTTAGCACCTGCAAGTGAGGTCCTAGTAGGTGCTCAGGGACTCTCTAAAGTGAACAAGTGAGAGTCCTTATCCAGATGTGAGCCACTGTGCCCAGCCGGAGATAGGGTCCTTAAGGAGATAATTAAACTTAAATGATTCATAGGGTGGGTTCTTAATCTGATAGGACTGGTGCTCATGTAAGAAGAGGAGGGGACACTAAAGAGCTCTCTCTCTTTCCTCACACACACAGAGGAAAGGCCAAGTGAGGACATAGCAAGAAGGTGGACACCTGCAAGTCAGGGAGAGAGCCCTCAATGGAAACCTAATGTTCTGGCACTTTGACCTTGGACTTCCAGTCTCCACAACTGTAAGAAAATAAATTTCTGTTGTTTGGGCACAGTGGTGCCCATAATCCCAGCATTTTGGGAGGCCGAGGTGGGTGGATCACTTCAGGTCAGAAGTTCAAGACCAGCCTGGGCAACATGGTGAAACCCCGCCTCTAGTAAAAATACAAAAATTAGCTGGGCATGGTGCAAATGCTTGTAATCCCAGCTACTCCAGAGGCTGAGGCAGGACAATCACTTGAACCTGGGAGGCGGAGGTAGCAGTGAGCTGAGATCATGCCATTGCACTCCAGCTTGGGTGACAGAGTGAGACCCTGTCTTTGAAGAAAACAAAAGAAAAGAAATTTTGTTAGGGCAGCCTTAGCAGACACAAACACCCATTATTTCTCTTGGGAAAACTGAGGAAGATCCCCAATTCCTTGCTCTGGCTCTGGATCTCAGTTTAGCTGGACGTTCTTTTTTAGGGATGGCTGGGGCCAATGGCTGCTGCCAGGGACAGCCAAGCCACAGCAATTTCCACATTTGGAGCCCTTGTGGTCTGGGAAATACATTTCCTGTAAACCTGATTTGAGCCAAATACACAGCAATGTGCCATTAATATATTTAGCTAACTGTTTTATTGGGTTATTGGCAACAGTTTCAAAGGAGTCAGATTGCATAACAACAGAATATGTCTAACGATCGAAAAAATTACAGTGTGTCAGCACGTAGGCACTGCCAGGGTGCTGCCAAGTCTGTCATCAACATGGTTCTATCTGAATTGCTTTCTTTAGGTGGGGACCTTGTTTTGCTTTTCTAAAAGAATGCTGCTTTTAATTATGTTCAGTTTTAAAGCGCTGTGAAATACCAACGAGAGACCTCAAATGTACTAATATTTCTGCCCTTAAGCTCTCCTCCTACACAGTCGGCTGTTCTTCCATTTGGAAGGGAGGCTCAGTCTTGCAGGAAGATCAGTTAGGGGTCCTTTGTTGCTTCTCTGGACTCTCTCACAGCAGGCATCAGGGCCCAAAGTGTGCTCCCTGGTGCTGGCCAGCCCAGCCCTGGAGACTTTGCTTGCATAACCTGTGGCCATCTCATTCCTAGCACACCCCATGGTATGGTTTGAACGTTTGTTCTCCTCCAAAACTCATGTTGAAACTCAAGTTAAATTGCCAATATAACAGTGTTAAGAAGTGGGGCCTTTAGGAGGTGATGGAATCATGAGGGTGAAGCCCACTTGAATGGGCTTAGGTGCCCTTATAAAAGGGCTTGGTGGAGGGAGCTTGTGTCTTTTACCACCTTTTGCCATTCGAGGACACAACATTCCTCTCTTCTGGAGGATGCAGTGTCAAGGCACCATCTTGGAAGCAGAGAGCAGCCCTCACCAGATACCAGACCTGCTGGTGCTGTGATCTTGGACTTTCCAGCCTCGAGAACTGTGAGAAAAAAACTTCCTGTCCTTTATAAATTGCCCAGTCCCAGTTATTTTTGTTATAGCAGCATAAAACAGACTAAGACATCTCACCTGGAGACATTCACCCCTATATCCAGTGAAACACCGAGTCATGTTGACTCTCCATCTCTTCTTGCCAGTCTACCACTCCCCAGCCCCTTAGCCCTCCAGAGTTAGCACGGCTGTGGTGAACAGTTCCCCGTCCCTGCTAGCACTCTATTTCATACACACACAGCGTGGTCTCCGCTTTGCTTCCTCCAAAGCTGTGCTGTGCAATATGGTGGCCACTACCACATATGACTATGTAAATTAGAACAAATTAAAATGAGATGTAAATGAAAAATTCAGTTCCCCAGTGGCAGTGGCCACATTCCAAGTGCTGAGTAGCAACATGTGGCTAGTGGCGATCATATGGAACAACACAAAGCATTTCCATCGTCACAGAAAGTCCTATTAGACAGTACTGCTTTTAAATCTCCAAGGTCATTTAGCTGTGTGCACATCCAACTCAGATATGTGTAGGATCTCACACCCTTGGGGACTCCCTTCAGCCGGTGGGAGATGGGAGTTGGTGGTAAATTCCTCAGGCTTCCTGTCCTCCAGTGGGCAGTTATGTTTGGTTGCTTAGACGCTCCTCAGTGGGATCGAGCTCCAGGATCCCACAGAAATAACGTGCTCCATGGCACACCCTTTATTGGTTCATCTCCCTTCCCTGACACACTTTCCCTACATCTCCACTTGTGCTTCCTGAGGTCACCTCCCAAATGAGCTATATGCATCCAAGTCCTGGTCTGTGGTCTGCTTTTAGGGGAGCCCTGGTGAGGAGACCCCTGAATTTATAGATTTTTCTCCACCTGCAATGCCTCTGCCTCAGTGCGGACCCCTGCCTTCTTATCTGGGAGATAGTGACAGCCTCCTAACTGGTCTCCCTGCCTCCTCTCTTACCTTCCACCAGTTTCCATAGCAAAGCCAGAGGACAGCAAACAACACAAACTTGAACCACCTCTACCCCCTGCTCCATTTCATATATTGAAGTCCTAAAGTTCAGTCTCTTGGAATGTGACTGTATTTGGAGGAATAACCTTTACGGAGGTGATTAAAGTTAAATGAGGTCATTAGAGGTTGGCCCTCTTGTGTCCTTATAAGAAGAAGAGATTTAGGACAGACATTAGCAGAGGGAAGACCACATGAGGGCACAGGGAGAAGGCAGCCATCTACAAGCCAGGGAGAGAGGCCTCAGGAGAAACCAACCCTGCTGGCCCCTTGATCTTGGACTTCAGCCTCCAGACTATGAGGAAATAGATGTCTGTTGCTGAAGCTTCCCAGTTTGTGGTACTTGGTTGTGGCAGCCCTAGCAAAATGATGTATGCCCATTGCCCTGAGGAGAGCGACCAGATTCCTTAAAATGACTTTTGAGGCCTGGGTCATGTTTAGCTCTAACTTACACCCCAGCCTCTTCCCTCCTACCTCTGAGCAACTGGGAGTTAAGGTCAACTCATCCACAGCCAAATTATCAAGAGCAATTCATCAAGAATCACTCATCTGTCTAATGGTCAATTTGCCAGAATAATGAGATCTTAAACAGAGCCTTGGGCAGTTCACGCAAGAGCCAGGACTAGAGTGAGGTAGGGGATTTATGGTTTTCAGTATAAAAGTCCTATATGTGTTTTATTAGATTTACCCCTAAGTATTTCATTTTCTGAGGGAAGGCAATTGTAAATGGTATCGTGTTTTTAATTTCAATGTCCATGTGTTCATTAAATGCAGAAATGAGGAGGAGTTTTCGTATATTCATCTTGTATCCTGCAAACTTGCTGAACTTACTTATCCTAGGACTTTCTTTGTTTTTGGAGATTCCTTGGGATTTTCTATATGTAATCAAAATAATGTCATCTGCAAATAGGGACTGTTTTATTTCTTTCTTCCTGATCTGTATGCCTTTTATTTTCTTTTCTTGCTTAATTGCACTTGCCATACATTTCAGTACTCTGTTGAATAAGAGAGGTGAGAGCAGACATCCTTGACTTTTTCCCAGTGGTAGAGAGACAGTATTTGGTCTTGCACCATTAAGTATAACAGCAATTGTAGGTTTTTTGTACTTACAAAATTTATTCTTTATCAAATTGAAGAAATTCCTCTCTACTTCTAGTTCTATGAGAATTTTTTTAAAAATATGAATGAATGTTGGATTTTGCAAGATGCTTTTTCTCTATCAGTTGATATGCCCATGTGATTTTTCATTGTTAGCCTGTTAATATGGTGGATTTCATTGATTGATTTGCCAATGCCAAGTCAGCCTTGCATACTGAAATAAACTATAATAGTTCAAAGTGTATTTTAAAAAATGTATTGCTAAATTCTATTTGCTAATATTTTATTAAATAAGATTTTTGCCCTCATATCTATGAGGGGTATTGATCTATAGTTTTCCTTTTGTTGTATTATCTTTGTCTGATATTGGTATCAGTGAAATATTAGCTTATAAAATGAATTGAGAAGTACCCTTCTCTTCTATTTTCTACAAGAGATTGTATATAATTCATTGTAATTTCAAATGTATTTTCTTTAAACATTTGATAGAATTCTTCAGTGAAACCATCTGGGCCTGGAAACTTCTTTTTTGGAAGGTTTTAAGTTACAAAATTAATAGTTAAAGGGTTATTCAAATTACCTATTTCACATTGTATAAGGGGTGATAGTCTGCACATTTTAAGAAATTGGTTAAATTTGTGTATATATCGTTGTTCATAGTATTCCTTTATTATCATCTTTTTGATGTCTGCAATATCTGCAGTGACGTCTTTGTTTCATCTTTGATGTTGGCAATTTATGTCTTTTATTATTATTATTTTTTGAGACAGAGTTTTGCTCTTGTTGCCCAAGCTGGAGTGCAGTGATGCGATCTTGGCTCACTGCGACCTCTGTCTCCCAGGTTCAAGCAATTCTCCTGCCTCAGTCTCTCAAGTAGCTGGGATTCTCCTGCCTCAGTCACTCGAGTAGGCACTTGTCACCATGCCTGGCTAATTTTCTTTCTTTTTTCTTTTTTTGCATTTTTAGTAGAAACAGGGTTTCACCATGTTAGCCAGGCTGGTCTTGGACTCCCGACCTCAGAGGATCAGCCTACCTCGGCCTCCCAAAGTGCTGGGATTACAGGCATGAGCCACTGTACCCGGCCTGTGTCTTTTTTTTTGTTTTTGTCAGTCTTCCTAGAAGTTTGTCAATTTTATTGATCTTTTCAAAATACTAGCATTTGTTTAATTGATTTTCTCTATTGTTTTTCTTTCAATTTTATTGATTTCTATTTGTATCCTTCTTCTGTTTTCTTCAGGTTTATTTTACTCTTTTTTCCTAGGTTTTTGAGATGGTAGCTTGGATTATTATTTGAGAGTTTTCCTCTTTTCTCATGTAAGGATTTAGTGCTAAAATTATCCCTATCAACATTGCTAAACTCTGTGCACTGATTTTATTGTATTGTATTTTCATTTTCATTCAGTTCAATGCATTTTTAAATTTCCCTTGAGACTTTCTCTTTGACCTATGATTTTTCAGAAGTGTTATTTAGTTTCCAAATATTTGCAGATTTTACTGTTTTCTTTCTGTTATTGATTTCTACTTTGATTCCACTGTCATCAGAGAACACACTCTGTATGATTTAAATTCTTTTAAGTTTATCAAAGTTTTGTTTTATGGAATAAGATACAGTTTATTCAGGTATATATTTTGTGGGCACTTGAACATATATTCTGCTGATGTTGGATGGAGTATTCTATTAATGCCAATTAAATTCTATTGGTGGATTTCTCAACAAATGTTATTGTTGAGTTCTAAATCTTTGCTGATTTTTCTGACTAGTTGTTTTATCAGTTGTTGAGATACAGTGCTCATATCTCCAGCTAGGATGGTGTATTTGTCTTTCTCCTTTCAGTTCTAGCAGTTTTTGCTTCACATACTTTATATCTCTGTTGTTTGCTTTATACACATCTAGGATTGCTATGTCTTCTTGTAAATTGACCCTTTAATATTTACGTGGTGTTCTTTTCTGTCTCTGGTAATTATTTTTGCTCTGACGTCTACCTTATCTAATATTAATATATCAGATATGTTGCTTTTTTGGTTAATATTTGCAGGATACATATTTATCAATTCTTTTACTTTCAACTTACCTACACTGTTATATTTGATGAGAGTTTCTTCTAAAGAGCAAATAGTTGGGTTGCTATGCTGGTCTCTGTCATTTAATTGACCTATTTAGACTACTTACATTTAATTTCACTATTTATATGTTAGGGCTTAACCTTGCCATTTTATTTTTTACACTTGTCCTCTCTGCTTTTTGTTTATCTGTTTGCTTTTTCCAGCCTTTCTAGGGGTTAAATGAACAATGTTTAGATTTCCATTTTACTTATCTATAGTGTTTTTGAGTGTATTTCTTTGTATGCCTTTTTTTAGTGATTGGTCTGGATATTACCTTATATATACCTAATTTATAACAATCTACTGGTGTAAACATTTCACCAGTTCAAGTGAAATGCAGAAAACTTTCCTCCCTTTTTGCCCCTTCAGCCATGCACTTTATAATACAATTGTCATAAATATTTCTTCTATGTACATTTAGAAACATATAAGATAGCATTATAATTTTTGAATCAGCCATCAATCATAATTTAGAAAACTCAAGAGGAGAAGAAAAACATTGTGCACTTACCCATATTTTTACTCTCTGTTTTGTTTTTTCTTCCCATTGTTCTAGATTTCCTCCTTTTATGAGTTTTTTTCTGTTTAGGGAACTTCCTTTAGCCATTCTTTCATTGTAGGTCTGCTCAGGACAAATTATGTCAGTATTCCTTCACCTGCTAATGTCTTGATTTTCCTTCACCCCTGAAGGATATTTTTTGCTGTAGAATTTTTGATACAGAATATTGCACTGACAGTTCTTTTCTTACAGCACCAGAAAAATGTAGTGGCTACTTCCTTCTGGGTTTCATGGCTTCTCATGAGAAAACGAAGGTCATTTGGATTGTTTTTCTCCATAGGCAAAGTCTTATTTCTCTCACTGCTTTCAATATTTTTTTCTTGGCTGTCTCAAAAAAAAAAAAAAAAAAAAAAAGGCCAGGTACAGTGGCACATGCCTGTAATTCCAGCATTTGGGAGGCCAATGCAGGCGGATTACTTGAGGGCAGGAGTTCAAGACCAGCCTGGCCAATATGGTGAAGCACTGTCTCTACCAAAAATACAAAATTTGCCAGGCATGGTGGCAGGCACCTGTAATCCCAGCTACTCAGGAGGCTGAGGCAGGAGAATCACTTGAACTCAGGAGGCAGAGATTGCAGTGAGCTGAGATCACGCCACTGCACTGCAGCCTGGGCAACAGAGTGAGATTCCTTCTCAAAAAAAAAAAAAGAAGAAAAGAAAAAAGTTTTCTTTTTCCTTTTCCTTTACTTTTCAGAAGTTGACTCTGATGTGTCTTGGTGTGAATTTCTTTGGTTCTATTCTCTTTGCAGTTTGCTGAGCTTGTTGACTCTGCAGGTTTATGTTTTTTGTCAAATTTAGGAAGTTTTCTGCCCTGATATCTTTGGGTGATATTTCAGCCCCATCCTCTTTCTTCTTTTCTTCTGTGACTTTAATGTTAGATTTTTTGCTGCAATCTGAGAGGTCCTTGAATTTCTGCTCCAGTTTCTAGAAGTCACTTTTCTCTCTGATGCTCAGATGAGGTATTTTATATTATTCCATCTTCAAGTTCACTTACCCTTTCCTCTGTCGTCTCCTTTAAGTGGTTGAGCCCATCCGCTGAGTTCTTTAATTTCATGTATTGCATGTTCCAGTTCGAACATTTGCAGTGGGTTGTCTTTGATATTTTCTGTTTCTTTGTGAAGACTCCATTTCTTCATGGAGATCTTTTTTTAAAATTTTTTATTTCCATAGGTTATTGGGAAACAGGTGGTGTTTGGTTACATGAGTAAGTTTTTTATTGGTGATTTGTGAGATTTCGGTGAAACCGTCACCCAAGTATACAATCCACCTAATTTGTAGTCTTTTATCCCTCACTCCCTTCCCACCCTCTCCCCCGAGTCCCCAAAGTCCATTGCATCATTTTTATGCCTTTGCATCTTTATAGCTTAGCTCCCACTTATGAGCAAGAACATACAATGTTTGGCTTTCTATTCCTGAGTTACTTCACTTAAGAGTAAGTCTCCAATCCCATCCAGGTTCCTGTCAATGCCATTAGTTCATTCCTTTTTATGGCTGAGTAATATTCCACTGTATATATACACCACAGTTTCTTATCCACTTGTTGATTGATGGGCATTTGGTTTGGTTCCACATTTTTCAGTTGCAAATTGTGCTGCTGTAAACATGTGTGTGCAAGTATCCTTTTCGTATAATGACTTCTTTTCCTCTGGGTAGACACCCAGTGGTGGGATGGCTGGATCAAACTGTAGTCCTACTTTGAGTTCTTTAAGGAATCTCCACACTGTTTACTTTCTGGAGAACTTCTATTTGTTCATTCGTTTCAAGTGTTTCATTGCCTGGGGAGGTGTTTTTATGATGGCTGCCTTAAAATCTCTCAGTGACTTACAGTTTTTTGCCAGGGCTTCTTGGTAGACAATTCGAATATCTCTGTCGTTTCAGTGTTGGCATCGATTGATTACTTTTTTTTACATTCAAGTGTAGATCTTCCTAGGTTTTGGTATACTAGGTGATTTTTGATTGAAACCTGGAGATTTTTGTATTATGTTATGAGACTCCATATCTTATTTGAATCTTCTGTTTTGGCTGGCTTCCTCTGATCCTATTCCAGTAGGGGATGGGAGGGCACCACCTCACTATTTCCAGGTGGGGTAGATGGCTAGGTTCCCCATTTGATCTCTGTTGACACCCAAGGGGGAGGGGCTCCTTGTTACTGCTGGGCAGGAGCCAGGGGCCAGCCCCTCACTAGACCTTCACAGTTACCTCCCTGGCTGGGAGGGGAGGAGTGGCTCATCTTTGCTCCCCACTTGGTCTCCAATGACACCATGGGCTTGGTGGCCTCATTATCACAGGGCAGTGGTGAAATGTCTGACTCTGAGTTAGTGAGAGGTGACTCATGACTGTCTGATGAGGTCCACGCTTTCTATGTAGTTTCTCTTTTTTTTTTTTTTTGAGACAGGGTCTTATTCTGTCACCCAGACTGGAGAGCAGTGGCGCGATCTCAGCTCACTGCAACCTCTGCCTCCCAGGTTCAAGTGATTGTCCTGTCTCAGCCTCCCCAGTAGTTGGGCTTACAGACGTGTGCCACCACACCTAGCTAGTGTGTGTGTGTGTGTGTGTGTGTGTGGTGTTTTAGTAGAGACTGGGTTTTACCTATAGGCTAGACAGGTCTTGAACTCCTGGCTTCAAGTGATCCACCTGCCTCAGGCTCCCTAAGCGCTGGGATTACAGCTGTGAGCCACTACACCTGGACTCCATGTAGTTTTCATTGATACTGTAGGTGATGGGGGCTCTTTCCCACCCTGGGGATTCTGTATTTGACGTTCTCTGATATACCCTGGGAGAGGGCGGGTGCCTTGTTACAGCCTGATAGAGGTGATGGTCTAGGCACCTCACTCACCCTTGGCTGACATGAGTGGGGAAGGACGTAAGTGCCGTTCTCTGGTGTTTGGCTGGAGGAGAGTGGCTTTTGTTAAAAAATATTCTGCCTTGCCCAGTGGTCCTTTTCCTATTCCTTTGGCTGGAAAGAATCAGCTTTCATTGGGGCTTTTTCTTCTGTTCCTGGTGGTGTTTCTGGATTGCTGGCTTCTTCAGTTCCAAGTCTGGGATATATGAGGCAAAAAGAAACGTAGAAAACCCACCACCACTATCCTACCTTTTTCTCTCCACCCTTCAGAATCTCATGATTATTTTACATATAATCACCAGGTTTTTTAGTTGTGTTTATGGGAAGAATAGGAAAAAGCATGTCTACTATATTTTCCTGGGTGTATAATATTTTAATGTAATATTTAAAAAAATCCAAACGAATGCAAAAAAATCCAGGGTGAGCAAAATGCATTTTAAATAAAGATAGGAATAGGATTATTGATTTTTCCTTTTCCCTCATGCTCCAATATAAATTCCCACAGCATTGTTACCGACCATAACTCTATGTAAAACATTTTCATTTTGTACATCATAAATTTTTTGCATTAATTTTGATTTAAAAACATTGCATTAAGCATTTCTGATGAGTTTTGTGTGTTTTGGAGCCCCCTAAACTTCATACCTGAGGCAGATGCCTCACTTCTCTCACTCAAACTTCCTTGATTTATGTGGCCCTTGAGGTGACCCAGCCTGGCGTGGCAGTGGCCTAGGCCTCTGGCTGGGAGCATCTGTTTGTGTTGGGTCCAGCTGCCCGAATGCTGGTGAGAAGGCCCCCCTTCCAATGCCCTGCCTGAAGGCGGTGGCCATAGCAGCCACGTTAGAGGAGGCTTTGGGGGCACATTCTCAGTTGTTTTGAAAGCAGAAGACAGGCATGTGGAGGGGGCAGAGGGATAGTCCCTGCCTCTGGCTACAACGAGACCCAAACTTCAAAAAACGAAAAAAAAAATCCTCAAAGGCTTTCAAAACGATTTGCAACACAAATTGCTGAAACTTCCTAAGTAGAATAGACACAAATATTTAGTGATTCAATTTCCTGGTAAATTGGTCATTTGGCAAGTTGATTTTCTATGCATTTTGAGTTCCCCTCTCAAGGGCATTGTGGCCAGAGCCTGAGGTCATCTTCAGGGACCTCACTGCCCTCCAAATGGTACCCTTCCTCAGCCTTTCCTCGTTTCACCTACACCTCGACAGGCAGGCAGTGGGTAACTCCAGAATGTCCAGTGGGTTGTGAAGGAAATGAAGTGGACACAGTGACAGTAATGGAGAAGCAGGAAGGTCAGGGAAGCCTCTCCAAGGAGCTGACTTTGAGCTGGAGATGGAGCCGCAAAAAGAGCATTCCTGGAGGAAGGAACAGCAGGCGCGGGTGAAAGAGGTGGCGTGGGGAAACCCAACCTCATGTGAAATCTGCCTGGGCCACTTGTGAGCTGTGTGCCCTTGACCAGGGCATCCAGCCTTTGGGAGTCTCAGTTTTCTCACCTATAAAATGGGGATCATGATATCCACCTCTAAGGGCTGATATGAGGAGAAAAGTGTTATGGGTCAAGCATGACCTGTCATTCATTATTTATCTTATTTTTTATTTTTATTTTTTTTGAGATGGAGTCTCACTCATGCCCAGGCTGGAGTGCAATGGTGTTATCCTGGCTCACTGCAACCTCCACCTCCTGGGTTCAAGCAATTCTCCCTCCTCAGCCTCTCACATTGCTGGGATTACTGGTGCCCACTACCATGCCTGGCTAATTTTTGTATTTTTAGTAGAGATGGGGTTTTACCATGTTGGAGAGGCTGGTCTCAAACTCTTGATGCTCAGGTGATCTGCCCACCTCCGCCTTTCAAGGTGCTGGGATTACAGGCATGAACCTTCATGCCCAGCCTGTCATTGAGTTTTCGATTCATGCAATCCATAAATATTGAGCTTTCCTACTAAGCACGAGGTAGCATTCTAGTCACTGAACAAAAGAGGCAAAAATCTCTGCCCCTATGAAGTTAATGGGAAAGACAAACAATGAATAAAATAAACAAGAAAAATATACGACATGTCAGGTGTCAATTCATGAAGTGGGGAAATGGACCAGGGCAGAGGGATGGGAATGTTGGTGAGAGTCTGCAAGTCAAAATAGGGCAGTCAAGGCCGGGCGCGGTGACTCACGCCTATAATCCCAGTACTTTGGGAGGCCCAGGTGGGTGGATCACTTGAGGCCAAGAGTTTAAGACCAGCCTGGCCAACATGGTGAAACCTCGTCTCTGCTAAAAATACAAAAATTAGCTGGGCGTGGTGGTGCAACCCTGTAATCCCAACTATTCAGTAGGCTGAGGCACAAGAATCCTTGAACCTGGGAGGTGGAGGTTGCAGTGAGCCGAGATCACACCACTGTACTCCAGCCTGGGCGATAGAGTGAGACTCTATTTCAAAAATAAAATAAAATAAGGTGGTCAGGGAGAGCCTTGGTAAAGAGATGACATTAGAATGGGGGTCTGCAAGAGGTGAGGCTGTAAAAATATTCCAGGATGGAGGAAAAGCAAGTGCAAAGGTCCCGGAGCAGCAACGTGCCTGGTGAGTTTGAAGGAGGCAATTGTGATGAAAGCAGAATAAGAAAGCTGGAGGGAAGCAGAAATGAGCCCAGAAAGGCTACTGTACTGGCTTGTGTGGGTTTTTCTCAGAGTGAGGTGGGGGCCACAGCAGGATTTTGAGCAGAGGATGCTCATCATCTGACTTCAGTTTTTTGCTTGTTTTTAACACAGAGTTTTGCTCTTCTCGCCTAGGCTGGAGAGCAGTGGCACAATCTCAGCTCACAGCAGCCTCCACCTCCTGGGTTCAAGCGATTCTCCTGTCTCAGCCTCCTGAGTATCTGGGATTACAGGCGCCTACCACCATGCTCGGCGAATTTTTGTATTTTTAGTAGAGAAGGGGTTTCGCCATGTTGGCCAGGTTGGTGTTGAACTCCTGACCTCAGGTGATCTACCCTCCACGGCCTCCCAGACAGCTGGGATTTCAGGTGTGAGCCACTGCTCCTAGCCATTTTTAAAAAAATTTAAATGTTCTTTTTACTTCAATAGCTTTTGGAGTACAAGAGGTTTTGAGTTATATGGATGATTATGTAGTGATGAATTCTGAGGTTTTAGCGCACCCATCACCCAAGTAGTGTACATTGTACCCAATATGTAGATTTTTATTTCCTTCTCCCCTCCCACCCTCTGCCTTCTGAATCTCCACTGTCCTTTATGCCACTCTGTAGACCTTTGCATACTCCTAGCTTAGCTGCCACTTGTAAGTGAGAGCATAACGGTATTTGGTTTTCCAATCCTAAGTTAGAGTAATGGCCTTCAGCTCCATCCAAGTTGCTGCAAAAGACATGATTTCATTCCTTCTTATCGCTAGTATTATTCCATGGTGTATATGTACCACATTTTACAAATCCACTCATTGGCCAATGGGCACTTAAGTTGGTTTTATATCTTTGCAAGTTTGAATTGTGCTGCAATAAACATACATGTGCATGTGTCTTTTTCACAGAATGAGGTTTTTTTTTTTGCCTTTAGGGTAGATACTCAGTCATGGGATTGCTGGATCAGTCTGGCTGCTGTGCTGTAGTGAGGCAAGGATGAGTGGAAGCAGGGAGACCGAGGAGGCAGCTGTGGTGGTCAGGTGAGGGATGCTGCAGGCTCGGACCAAGGTGGTCAAGGAGGTGGGGAGAAATCAAATCCTAGATGTATTCTACAAGGAGATCCAGTAGGATTTGCTATTGAATCAGCTATGGGGTGTGAGAGACCCTCTGAAGAGAGAACTTGTCCAGCCCGAGGGAGGCGGCCCCCAGCCCTGGGACCCCCTGGAAGTGGGTTTTTGTACCCCTGGTGGTGATGATGACACCTTGTCCTGATGCTCCCAAGATCAGCGATGGAACAGGAAATGTGGTAACAAGTGGCTCTAATTGCTTCTCGTGTTTGCATCAAAGGAAAACTCGGCTCTTTTTATAAAAAATACATTAGAAGGAGCCGCTCTGTGGGCACAGCGGGCAGAGGTGGGAGAGCAAGGAGCACGCCATCCTCTCAGTGGGTGCCTGGCTGATGCAGGTGAGGGACGAGCTGGAGGCTGATCCTCACAGCCCCTGCAGCCCTCCAAGGGGCCAGAATGGGACACAGATTGGAGATATGGCAGGGGCTTCACCCGAATCGCTTGTTCTGGGCCGACCTCCTTAGCTTCTGGGACTACAAGCTGCAGACAGTCAGCAGCACTGCTTGCTGGGGACTGTCCTTGGCTACAGGGAACTGCTCTGCCCAAGCATATCTGCTCTGGGAGGCAGCCTGGGCTGATGTGGGGATACAAAAGCCGGGGCCCCGAGTCTCAATTCAGGGCAACCCTGAACTGCCGTCTAGTCTGGGACTTAACACAGGACGGACTGTGCAGTCACACTGAAGGCCAGCGTCTCCCCTCCCTGACTTCCTCACTTCTGTGCCACACTTCTTCTAAACCTCACCCAAGCCCCTGGCTCAGGATCTGTTCTCAGAGTGACCAATTTAAGTTAGCAGGGGTGCCATGGTTTCTGCTATGTCTGCTTGGGGGGTCCCCTGGGCAGTTCTTACCGCACCTGGCCAGGACTGAGTCCATTAACCTCCCTGCTGCTCCTCCGGACTTTCTTATGTTATCTGCCCAGAGACCCAAGCCAGAGGTGGCTGTTGACTGGACATATTGGTTCTGGGCCACGGGGGCCTCTTAATGCAAAGTGCCCTGACATGGCAGCTGGCTTCCACCAAGTGAGCAGGAGAGAAAGCAAGAGGGACAGGGAAGGTCAGCAAGAGGGAAGCCAGGGGCTTATCTACCCTCATCTTGAAAGTGACATCCCACCCCTTTTGCAATGTTTTATTCATTAGCAATGAGTTCCTGGGCCAGCCCACATTCAAGGCTGGGGGCCACCTAAGGGCACAAATGCCAGGAGGTGGGCTTATGGGAGCCACCTTGGAGGCCGGCCACTTCAGATAAGCACTACCCTTGCCCTGGATATAACCCCCACAGCCACCTGCATACTCAGTGAGCCCTATATACTCAGTGAGCCTACCCCCGGCCTGTCTGATTGGCACAGGATATATACTTGACAGTAAGCTGGGCCAATCAGACTTTGGAATGATGCTGCTCAGATGTCAGAGCACTTGAATAAAGACTTGAACCCTAGGGAGCCCTGCTATGCATGTTTGGCTCCAAAGAGAAGCAGGGAACAGCAGTTTGCAGAGAGGAGCCAGAAGCAGACACAGGAAGGAGCAGGGAAGCCAGGCATTGGAGTTCTGGAGAGGGATGGAGACACCCTCAGAAACAGTCCTGGCCCCGGGCCGATGTCCCCTGGGGTGCTCTGTCCTCACGGGAAGCTGCTGCTTTTGTCCCAGATATTTTGAGTGGATTTTATCCCTTGCAACTAAAGAGCCTTGAGAAAGAATGATATTGTCTCTGTTCCCTTTCTGCCCTTCTCCTCATGCTTTGGCAAGACTTTTCTGAAAAAATCAGCCCCTGGCTCAGCTGAGCAAAGGGAAAGGCAGGCTGGCATTTGTGGGCCTCTCACTGTGTACCAGGCTGGCCACGGGCATTATCTTAGATTGTGAGGCAGGGCTGGCGTTGGCCCATTTTACAGAGATGGCAAAGTGAGGCTCAGATGGGGTAAGGCTCTGGCTCAGAGGTGGCTCAGCTGGGACACCTTCCCAGGATGATCCGACTCGTAAGCCTGGGTCCTTTTATTCCGCCAGACTCCAGCACCACCGCAGTGCTGTCTGTTCACGACTGGGCCTGGGTGTTACAGGGGGCACAAAGAGGTCTTTTGTCACTGTTTAAGGGGATCGTCTTCCACCCCTTCCCCCCATTATAAAGGAAAGTAGTCACTCCCAGGGTCTCCAGGCTTCTCTGAGGTCCACCGCCCCCACCTCCAGAATTTTGTCTCATTTATATCTCCCTTCCATCAATGCCTTGCTCCAAATGCTCTTTGAGAATAATATGCTTCCAGAAAGTTCTTTCTTGTATCTACTTCACATCTCTCATAGTGAAATATTTCAGGCAACACCACAGGGTCACGGTGGAGAATATAGTGGCCTTGGAGTCATATATTAACAGAACTGAGTCCAAACCTTATTCTCACCTATTGTAACAGCCCAACGGATTCTTCCTGCCCACTGCACAAACAAAATAGATTCACAGCATTGCAGTAAAGAAGGAGTTTAATTAATGTGAGGCCAGCAACACCACATGACAGAGTTATCACTCAAACCAACCTCCTGGAAGTTTCCTGGGTTAGGGTTTTTTCAGAGGTAGTTTGGGAGAAGTGGGTGTGGCTAGGCAGGAGTCTCCGCTGTCCTCTCGTTCTCAGTCACTTCTGGGTAGGGCCACTGGAGCGATTGGCAGGTTTAGGAGGAGTCAGCTGTCAGACATGCAAAAACCCTGAAAAGATATCTCAAAAGGCCAATCATAGGTTCTGCCATTGTGACGTTTTCTGCAGGAGTAATTGGGGAAGTAGCATATCTTGTGACCTCCGGTATAATGACTGGCAATTGTTTATGTCTACACCTTAACAGAATTCAGCCTTCTCTATCCTCCTAGGCTGGTGGTCTCTCATTAGCTTTATAAAGATGGTTGAGTTCTGGGGAATGGCTATTATCATTTAAATTATAAACTAAATGTCTGTCCTCTTGAAGGCTAAAGGCCTGAGGGGGTTGGTTACGTCAGATCTCCCCCACTGCCATGATTTTCTCACTAAATCGCCTTTGCAAAGGCGGTTTAGCTATGAGCTGTGGAACCATGATCAAAGATCTTGCCTTGCTGAGTCTTGCTTTTCTCACCTGTAAAATGGGAATATATATCTTATCCACGAAGTTTTTGTAAGAATTAAATAAGTAAAAATAAACTGCATGCATGGCACATATACATGGCAGTGGCTTTTGCTATTATAGTTTCTTCTGTGCTGGGGTTCCTGATCTGGGGACACCTGTACCTGTCTCCATGTGGACCTGATGTTCTCAGTCTGGCTGCAGCAACCTAACACATCCCTCACCCCTTTGAAACACATCCTCAGCAAGTTGAGCCTCTGCCTGGGAATTTCAGAGCAGGATCACTAGCTATGAGCCCTCTGCTTGTTGCTAGATGCAGAGAAAACAAATATTGTTTTAGAGACATTAATAATTGAGAAGTTTTCAGCAGAGAATTGGCCAGCATTAGGGGAATTGAAAATTAAGACTAAGACACTACCTCAAGCTGATTTCTTGAATAATTCATGGGGCCAATGCCCGTGAAGACCTAGAGGAGAAAATACCTTCTGTGTCTGTCCTCCCCACCACAGCCACTGCGCCGTCACCTCGATGTTTCCCTGACTCCTCCATGGGAAAGGGAGATCTGGGGACACAGCAGAGCTTTGATTTGAATTCTCATCACCATTTTGCCTGCATGTGGCTGTGTGGTCATTGATATTCAGTCTCTCTCTGAGTCAGAGTTCTGCCTTTGAGTGTCACCGACTGTGACTCTTTGAGATCCGAATGATGGAAGGGACCTTGAGAAGCCACTGAGGCTTTCGTTCCCAGGGAGAACTATACCCCAGAGTGTAGAATGGTGGTCCATTCTGTTGTTCAGATTTCCCTCCTTCCTTCCTTCAGCGCACATTTGGTGCATGTCTACTCTGTGTTGAGTACTGGGGATATTGTCTCCACCAGTGGAGAAAATGGTGAAGGACTTGGATAATTACAATCCAGGTAGAGATAAGAAGGTGGTACAGTGAGAGTGCAGAGAATAGGATCCCAAATTGAACTTGGGGTGTAATCTGGGAAGGCTTCCTGGGGGAAGTGACATCTGCATTGAATCCTATGGAGAGAGAAGAGTAGGAAGAGAAGGGAAGAAGATGAGTGTTACAGGTAGAGAGAACAATGTGTAAAAAGCCCCTGAAGAGAGAGAAGGGAAAGGGACTGTATTGGGACCTGGGGCACGGGTGGGAGGACCTGGATGAGAGGCCGTATTCTGCAATGCCTTAAAATTAAGTCAAGGCCTTTGCATTTGGACTTTACCCCAAAGGCAATGGGGAGCCATTAAAGGATTAAGCAGGGTGCTGGCAACACCACTGGATTTGTTTTAGAAAGACTATTGTGTGGAGAGAGAACTTGGTAGTTTTTGTTTTCTGCTATAAACCTCCAGGGTGTTGGTTTAAACCCTTCTTATCCTGTTCAAACTGATTGCATGTCATCTTTTCCGAGAAAATCATTTTTCATGTTTCTAAAGTCCATCCAGTCTCAAGCTGCTTTCTTGTTTCTCTGTTCATCCACTGTATCTATTTTCTCTAGAAGCAGGAATGAATTTGCGAGAGGCTTCCAAGAAGAATATCCCCACTCCCTGTTGCCTCCCTTTTCCAGCTGTCAGCTCAAACTTAATTCTGCCATTTTGGGGGTAGGAAGACAGATAGTCTCCATGAGAACTGGCCTCACAGGCCAGACTTTTTAGGTCTCAAGCTGGTAGTTCCTGCAATAAATCTGAACGTATAGATATCTTTTGCTGGAACAAAACAGTGTTTTGTTTAGGAAGAGTTGGAAATAATCATTGCTGTGGACCTAATCGTTTTCCCCTGGATTCCTACGTGCAAGGCCCAACCAGAAATGTGATGGTATTTGAAGATGAGGATTTAAGGAGGTAATTAGATTTAGATGAGTTATGAGGGTGGGGTCCTCATGATGGGATTAGTGCCCTTATAAGAAGAGACATTAGAGAACTTACACTCTCAAGCTCCTTCTCTCTCTCTCTCTCTCTGCCCCTTAACCCATATGAAGACACAGTGAGAAGGTGGCTGTCTGCAAGCCTAAACAAAGAGGCCTCACCAGAAGCCAACCCTGCTGTGCTGGCACCTTGATCTTGGACTTCTTACCTCTAGAATGGAGAGAAAATCCATTTTTTTTGTTGTTTATTTAAATCACCTAGCTGTTATAGCAGCCCAAGCTGACTGTTAAAATAATCAGTATTTAAAAACCAGGAGATTTCTCCTAATAAGTCTGGATTTCTGCATTTTTGGGAAAGAGAACTCAGCTCCAGCTGCTGTTGCCAGGGGGAATGGGAAGGGTGCCTCCAGGTCTCAGTCAGCTGGCAGTTTGGATCCTTAAGTGAAATCTCTTATGGGCTGATGCATTTGGACTTCTGGCCCAGGCTTTAAGCAACCTGAGGGCAGAAATAGTGTCTAATTCTTATTTGGTTTTTGCCATCTGGTACACAGGGCACAGGGTTATACACCCAGCAAATGTTGAATGAGTGAAGGAGCTGAATTCCTTCGTTTCTCTTCAGGTTCCCATTTCTTCACTCACAAACATTCAGTGACCTCCACTTTGTGCCAGGCCTTGAGCTAGAGGCTGGGGGGTTGGGGAAGGGACAGAAAGACAAGTTAACCTGAGCTATGAGCTGCACTTATGGAGATTTATGTCAGTCTAGGATCCATTGTAACAATGGCTGCCATTGGTTGCAGGCCTACTTGCACCGAGCCAAGCATTTTGCACAAACGATCTTGTTTACTCTTCACAACCCTCGGAGACGCTATTATTATCCCCATTTTACAGATGATGATGCTGAGGCTTAGAAGGTTGCTTAAGACATGCTCCAAGGCATACAGCTAGTGTGCAGCAGATCCAAGATTGTGCCCAGGGATTCTGAACTCAGAGTCTATTCTATCTGAGCACTCTGAATTCCAGGGTTAGAATGAGACCATGCTTTGCTCCTGTGGTTAATGTGATATGTATGTGAAAGATTTTCACCAGAAAGAAAAAGATTCTAAACCTGGGCACAGTGACCTGTAATCCCAACTACTTGGGAGGCCAGGGCAGGAGGATTACTTGAGCCCAGGAGTTCAAGACTAGCATGGGCAGCACAGGGACACCCTGTCTCTACAAAAAATAAAAACAAATTAGCTGTGCATGGTGGTAGTCCCAGCCACTCTAGAGGGTGAGGTGGGAGGCCTAAGCACCAGAGTTTGAGGCTGCAGTGAGCTATGATTGCACACTGCACTCCAGCCTGGGTGGCAGAGTGAGACCCTGGCTGGGCATTGCGGCTCACTCCTGTAATCCCAGCATCTTGGGACGACGTTGAGGTGGGTGGATCACTTGAGTCCAGTAGTTTGAGACCAGCCTGGGCAACATGATGAAACCTGATCTCTACAAAAAATAGTAAATATTAGCTGGATGTAGTGGTGCACAACTGTAGTACCAGCTACTTTGAGGCTGGGGTGGGAGGATCACTTCAGCCTGGGAGGAAGAGGTTGAAGTGAGCTACGGCTGTGCTACTGTACTCCAGCCTGGGTGACTGAGTGAGATCACGTCTCCAGAAAAAACAAAAAAAGAAAAGAAAAAGAAAGGAAGGAAGGAAGGAAGGGTGAAAGAGAGCGACTCTGGGCAGGTTTCCACAAACCACAACTGACAATCTATTAAGAGCAAGTGGCCCTGGGGACTTCTAGTGAGCCCAAGTGTTAAGTCTGTCAACTGTCATGTTTATGAACTTTGGGAGTCATCAAATTGCTAAACTTAGAGTGTGCCTATGTGTGTGATAATTCCAACTTCCAATGGCTCTCATTTAATTATCTTTTGTGTTTTAAGAACTAACATTACAATCAAGGTTTGACTAGTCTCTATTGGATAGCCTTTGGAATGCTCAGATTCAGCTCATTCATTCAAAAGTTTTTATTGAGCATCTACTGCATGCAAGGCATAGTTCTAGATGCTTCAGACACAACAATACTCCTACTGTGAAAAGCCGTAATTCTATGTTTTAGGAATACAGCAGGAAGCAAAAGAGACACAGTCCCTGCCCTTGTAGAATTACAGGCTCATTAGAGAGGTAGGTTTTAGTTAAAGAATCATACAAATGAGTGTAAAGTTATAACTATAATTAAGTGCTATGAGAGAGAGGAACATGGTGTGATTCAATCCCCCTGAGAATGTATTCAGGAGGATTGACTCTATTGGGGGGTTGAGGGTAGGGAAATCTTTCTCAGGGAAGGGACATGGGAGTTGAGGTCTGAGTCTGAGAGACATGAGAGTTGAGTTGAGGAAGAGTAGGAATTAACCAGGTGAAGAGGGCAGAGCATATTCTAGCTAGAGGAACTGCTGATGCAAATGGTCTGTGGTGAGTGGGTCTGAGGAAATGATGAAACCATGGAGAGTGACAGAAATGTGGTTTGGCCATTGTCTTAGTTCATTCTGTGATGCAGTAACAGAAAATGTAAGACTGATAAAAAACAGTGATTAAATTAGCTCATGGTTCTGCAGGCTGGGGAGTTCAAGGGCATGGCCCTGGATTCTGGTGAGGGCTATTGTGCTGCCTCACAATATGGTGGAGAAGGCCAAAGGGGAAGCAGACACATGTGAAGATCACACCCCAGAGCTCTTGTGGAATCAGGCTGAGGCCAGGGTCCAGCTGAGACCACACCATTGGTTAACCCCTTTTCTTTCCCACCCTGCTTGCCTCACTCTCCTTCTCCTTGGAACCCTCCCTTAATAACTTTCAAGAATTCCCATCTCAGGTTCTGCTTCTAGGAGACTCAACTTAAGACACTCTCCTGCTTTCCTGCCCACGATGAAACACTGAAAAAGAATCTGGCATAGCCAGCAAGCTCCTGGCTCACAATGGGCCATATTTGGCAGACTCAATCTATTTCATCCACCAGTTTTGGAGTGGGGACAAGAGGAGAGGTCAAGAGCCTGAATCCAACAGAAACAAGCACGACAGTGTGAAGAATACAAAAGACGAGCCCCTTCCCAGGTGGCGATAGCAGCCAAAGAGCACTCGGGAAGAGGCCTCTGATTCATTAAGCATGGGAGGTCCATCGGCCAGATCCCTCTCTTTCCTGCCTGCCTGCTCCAGGCCTGTTTGAAGTCCAAGGGCTGCTGTGGTCCTCGGGATGGACAGCATTGATAAGCAACTCTCTCCCCAGCCCAGTTAATAATTCAGGAGAGGGTGCCTGCAGCCAACCCATCATTCCAGCCCTCCCCGAACGCCAAGCTAGCGGACAGGAAAGAAAAAATCACCACACCGGCTTGAAAAATGGTTCTCACTTTAACTGCTTGCTCAGTCCCCTGTGCTGCCGTGGGAGAGAGCCAGGCTGAGATGTACCCACTGGGTGCACAGCTAGGGGAGTATAGAGAGGCCCTGGGCCTTGCCGGCGCCCACACTGAGCATTGTTTAACCTTTGTTTTGGGGCAGTGGGCTGTAGCCACTGAAGAGCAAGCCCAGAATGGACCTGGTTCTCTTCCTCTGATGCAGCTATTGATCCTTCATTCATGTGATCACTCATTCATTCATTTGGGTCTGCAGGAGCGGTATTCTCGTGGCAAGATGGCTGGTGAGAATACTCTTCTTGCAGTCCAGGAAGTAAAAACTGCGTTGTCTCAGTGCAAATTTTTCTTTGCGGCACCGAGCATCTATTTCCAACATGCTCACTCATTCATTCATTTGGGAATCACTGATGCCACTGGTATAGAAGTGGGCATCCAGGAAACAGAGAAGGGTGGGCGTTGGCACCACCTCTTAGGGAGGTGGACACATACACCATCTTGTACCAGACGGTGAAAGCCACCACACTTGACCTAAGATAAGAAACAGTTAACTGGGGGCTCTGGATCTGGGTGTGGCCTATTGCCTGCGTGTGCTGGGGGCTTTAAGTGTCCAAAGCAGAGAGGGAGGGTAGAGATGACAATGGCTAAGATCATGGACTCTGGGGCCAGGCTGCCTGGGTTCAAATTCCAGCCCTGTCACTTACAATAAAGAGTTGGCCTCTCTGTGCCTCAGTTTCTCTATATGTAAAATGGGGTTATTAATGGGAGACTGATACAAATCACCCTCATATATGGTTAAAACAAAAAGCCAGGGTCAGGTATGGTGGCTCATACCTGTAATCTCAACACTTTGGGAATCCAAGGCAGGAAGATTGCTGGAAGCCAGAGGTTTGAGACTAGCCAGGGCAACATAGGGAAACAAAAATAAATGATGTACAAAATTAGGTATGGAGGCATGCACCTGTAGTCCTAGCTACTTGGGGAGGCTAAGGTGGGAGGATTGCCTAAGCCCAGGAGTTTGAGGTTGCAGTGAGCTGTGATCGCACCACTGCACTCCAGCCTGGGTGACAAAGCAAGACCTTGTCTCAAAAAAAAAAGAAAGAAAGAAAGAAATAAAAACAAACAAAAAACACCAAAACTCTGGCAAATGCAAAGACTAGGCAAGTAACATTATAGCCAACTTTAGAAAGTGATTCGGCAGTTTCCGATGAAGTTAAACATACTGCGCCACCCAGCGATCCCACTCCTAGGTATTTATCCAAATGAAACGAAGAATTTATGTTCCCACAAAAACCTGTTCATGAATGTTTGCAGCAGCTTCATCATCTCCGCAAACTGGAAACAATCCAAATGCCTTCCAACTGGAGAACTGATACACTGTGGAACACCACACAGTCGTGCACATCAACAATATGCGTGAGTCACAGGCACATTATGTATGCGAAGTGAAAAAAGCCAGGCTCATGCAGCTCCATCCACACTGGATGAATCCATGTATATGACATTCTGAGTCAGAAAACTGGTCTGTGGTTGCTGAGATGGGAGGGAGGATTATTCTGAGGGGCATGAGGGAATTTATGGGGAGTGATGGAACTGTTTGGTATTCTGATTGTGGTAGGGGATACATGACTGTATGTGTACATATGTCAAAAATCACAGAAGTAGACTGGGTGCAGTGGCTCACACCTGTAATCCCAGCACTTTGGGAGGCTAAAGCAGGCAGATCACCTGAGGTCAAGAGTTCGAGACCAGCCTGATCAAAATGGTGAGACCCCCGTCTCTACTAAAAATAGAAAAATAAACTGGGTGTGGTGGTGGGTGCCTTTAATTCTAGCTACTTGAGGGGCTGAGAGGAGTATTGCCTGGACTTGGGAGGCAGAGGTTGCAGTGAGCTGAGATCACACCACTTCACTCCAGCCTGGGCAAGACAGCAAGACTCTGTCTCAGAAAAAAAAAATCATAGAACTGTACACTGAAGAGGGTGAATCTTACTGTGTGTAAATTATGCCAGGCAGAAGAAACAGCACATGCAAAGGTCACAGAGGTTTGAAATCAGGTTTGTTATTGTGCATGGGAGCAAGTGGCAGGAAGTGAGGCAAGGAAAACTTACTTGGGTCCGTTTTGTTGGGCCTTGAATGCGTGTCAATGCTGCTCGGATAGTAAGAAAATGTTGAGAGTTTTTAAGCAGTTGAGGAATATAAGTAGATATTTGCTTCAGACAGACGATTCTGTTCTATGTTTGGAAGCAGAAGCCAAGCCGGACGCAGTGGCTCACGCTTGTAATCCCAGCACTTTGGGAGGCCAAGATGGGTGGATCACCTGAGGTGAGGAGTTTGAGACCAGCCTGGCCAACATGGTGAAACCCCATCTCTACTAATAATACAAAAATCAACTGAGCGTGGTGGCAGGCACCTGTAATCCCAGCTACTTGGGAGGCTGAGGCAGGAGAATCATTTGAACCTGGGAGGCAGAGGTTACAGTGAGCCGAGATCACACCACTGCACTCCAGCCTGGGCAACAGAGTGAGACTTTGTGCCCCCCAAGAAAAACAGAAGCTGTTGAGCACATGGGCCTGACCCTGCCTTTAGAAATATTTCTATTTGTGTTATAATTTCTTTGGAAGAGTTTGAATTTGTGGCCAGTGTTTTAGAATCAGGAGATTTTACTAAGAATTCTGGATTTTTGGCCTCTCTAGATAAGACACGGGCTTCACAGTTTGCCCCCTCCATTCCCTCCCTCATATTTTATTCCCTTCTTGACCCTGCAGCGGTGTCGGTTTTGACCCCCAGGATTGAAAGTGGATTCTAGGAGGAAGAGATCAAGGTCAGTGGCATCTCTCAGTCCGTGTCTGAACACTTTCATTATCTGGGGAATTTGATTAAAGACTGTTGCACAGGCTGAGTTGCTGGAGGAGGCTATGCACGTGTACTTTGTAAATGTTTCCCCCACCCCCGGTGACTCTGATGTACAGCCAGGGTTGAGAACCACTGTTCTAGGGGGAGGCAAAGGTAGGTTAGGGGTCAGCAGTGGAGGTGGAGAGGTGTTTAGGGACTGAGGGGACATCAGGCTGAGGCAGGGGGAAGAGGACTCAAGTGTGACATCCCAGTTTGGACAAATGCAGCATGATGGTGCCATCTGCTAAGGGACATGAAAGAGGCAGTCAGGGGGAGGTGCTCATCTTGAGTTTGGCCGTGCTGTGTCTGAAGAGCCTGTGGCCTCCAGGCTGAGGGGGTCCGCGGTGCAGGCGGCTAACACTGCTGTGCCCATAACTTCGCTTCTGTGTGCTCTACTTTCTCCTCTGAGATGAGGAAGCTAGAGAAGTTTCTTAGGGGAGGGGAGGGCTATGTTGGGGGGAAATAAGGTGGCCAAGCTTCTCCCAGAGCTGTCTGCAGAACACAGGGGCTCCCTTGGTGTTATGGACTGAACTTTTGTGTCCCCATGAAATTCCTATGTTGAAATCTATTCCCTCAAGGTGATGGTATGAACAGGTGGAGCCTTTGGGAGGTGATCAGGTCATGAGGGTAGAGCCCCTGTGAATGAGATTAGTGCCCTCACAAAAGAGACTCCTGAGAGCTCCCTCACCCCTTCCACCATGTGAAGTCATGGTGCAAAGATGGCTGTCTAGGAGCACAGCTGGGCCCTCAGCAGACACCGAATCAACTGGCACCTTGATCTTGGACTTCCCAGCCTCCAGAACTGTGAATGATGAATTTCTATTTGTAAGCCACCTAGTGTATATTATTTTGTTATAGCCACTCCACATAACTAAGGCTCTTTGGGTAGAGGTGGGAAGCCTTTCTCGTCTGCCCTGGGTCAAGGGTACTCAGGCCCTGCTGAGTGACTTTGTCTGGAGAAAAGTGGGGGAGAAGTTTCTCAAAAGGGGTGCTTATACTTGAGAAGAAGAGACATATGGTTCCCTCACACTCAGAATCAGTAACTCCTTCCTGAAACCAAGACCCTCTGCCAAAATATCTCACCTCCCAGCAGACGCAGTGGCTCTTTTTTCTTTGTTTTTGTCAATAACCTTTTCTGCATATTAGCAGTGATTAGCCTTTCTGTGCTTGTGAGTGAAGCAAGACAGAAACCATTGTGCCCATTTTACCTATAAGAAAAATGAAATACCATGGAGTACTATGCAGCCACAAAAAAGAAGGAGATCATGCCCTTTGCAGGGGCATGGATGGATCTGGAGGCCGTTATCCTTAGCCAACTAAGGCAGGAACAGAAAACCAAGTACTGCATGTTCTCACTTAGATGGGGGAGCTAAATGATGAGAACACATGGACACATAGAGGGGAACAACACACACTGGGACCTTTCAGTGTGGAGGGTGGGAGGAGGGAGAGGATTAGGAAGAATGACTAATGGATGCTACAGTGAATGCCTGGACTATGAAATAATCTGTATAACAACCCCCTGACACACATTTACCCATGTAACAAACCTGCACATCCTGCACATGTGTCCCTGAACTTGAAAGTTAAAAAAGAAAAAGAAAGAGAAAAAGGAAAGAAATACATTACTTTAGTACCTGTCCCTTGCTGGGCACTTGATATACATTTTCATGGAATCCGCATAACCATCCTATGTATGAGATAGGGGTTACTGTCCCCATTTTCCAGAAAAGGAAACCGAGGCTCTGAAAGTTTAAGTATTTTACCCAGATGGCCAGCTCAGCAGTGGCAGAGTCGGTAGCCACGTCCAACTCTCTCCATGGTTCTTTAGTGTGTCTGTGGCCCACCCCTCCTGTGAGCTCGGCCGGGAACGCACACACAGACCCACACACGTATGACCTCTCCAGACACCTTTTATTGTCTTTGTTGCCCCCTCAGCTTTCCTCTTGGTACCTAGTGGATGTCTTCATGGTGGCCTCTGGCCTCTTTTCCTTTGTGGACAGACTCACTTCAATGTCTGTGAGGTCAGCCCAGGGAGGGGGTTTAGTGTCCCCAGAAAGAGAGGGGCAGAGACTTTGGCCTTCCCATTCACCGAGGCAGTGCTCACGAAATGCTCCAGAGCTTCTCCGTGGCAGCCATTCCTGGCTGGGTTGGGCTCTGTCACCATGAAGCACTTGTCATGACATTGTCCTGCGATCGTAGTCACTGTCTCAGCTATCTGAACGTAGGATGTCTCCTGGCCTCCTTTCTTGACATGAATGAGGCATCAGGAAACCCTTGCTCCTGGGAAGATTCCAGGTTGAAGCTCCCCAGAGTTGGTGCTCAAAAAAAAGATTGGTGCTCTTCAGGGTTGGAGTACCCTTTACACAAAGCTCTAATGTTCCCTCTAGACCTGCTCCCTGTGGGCTGGTGGCATCCCTGGCCACTCCTGATGGCCCTTCTCTGGTGATAGTCACTTGGGCTGTGCTTCTAGGGGGAGCTGAGAGTTGTGAAGGTGCTCCCTGAGCACCGTGGCTGTCTCACTAGTGCTTCTGTGGGCAGTGGCCATGGTGGACAGCGTGTGGTGCAGAGCTTGGCCAGGACTGAGCTTCCCATAGACGTGGCTCCCAAGCATGGTGCTTATGGCAGATGGTTCTTGATATGCACTGTCCCAGCCACGGCTGCAGCTTGTTTCTTCTGAGTTCATCGTGGTTGGTGTTGGTTGTAGATGGTGTTCATCATTTAGGATGGTTTCATCATGGAAGGTTCTAATTCGTGACCATTCTTAATATCGTCAGTGTTTGCCATTGAGAACAGCAGTCGCCACTGATGAGTTTCGGTACGGGGGGGTCCCACCAGGATGTTGCTGACTACAGATGGTTTTGCCATTGATGGATCTTGTTGTAGATGGCTCGTCACTGAGGTTCATAGCCTTGATATCGTTACCCCTCGCTGTTTTGACACACGTGGCCTCAGCATTGGTGAATCCTGATACTACAGCTCTTCTATCAACGGTGGTTCTCAGTATAGACAGTCTCCTCACTGACTGCGTTCCCAGGATAGACAGGGGTCAGCATAGATCCTTCCTGCTACAGGTGGCCTGCCCGCTGATGCTTGTTGCTACAGATGGGATTGCCCATTGATGGTCGACATAGTGTGCGCTTTTGAAAAGGCCTTTCCTATTTGTTTTGGGAATAACCACTCTGGGTGCAGCCTGGGTTCACTGGGCCCTGTGCCGCTTTTGAGAGGCCCAGCTGCTGGAGAGGATGTTCACAGAGGCACGCATGCCTCGGCAGGCTGCTCACCCTTGCTGACCTGCTCACTGCTTTGTGTGTTGCCGCCCGTCTTGTCCTCCTGCACACTGGTGTGGCTGCTCTGCCCGTTTTGGTCACTGCCCTCCAGCTTGACGCTCTGACGGCTGCTGGCCTGGGTGGAGGGCAGGCTGGCCATGGAAGTCAGCAGCCCACTGCTCACCTAGTAGGTGAGGGCACTGCTGCCCAAGCTGATGAAGCTGGCGCTGGACAGGCTGGCACTGGATGGGCTGCCGCTGCCGCTGCCCAGCAGGCTGACCTCACTCTTGCCCTCCAGTCTGCTTGGTGTTGTGGGCAGGGCCAGTCAACCAGCTCTTTAGGCAGCTGGGAGAGTCTGTGGAGCCCAGCTGGCCGGTTCGGGTGCTGGGTGCGGGGGTGTTGAGCCTTCTGTTCAACCGCACCCTCCGGCGGCTGCCCACTAAGCTGATGTCACTGCCCTCCTTGTCCCCTGCGTACCCACTGCTCAGGCTGGAGTGGCTGCAGTCCTCCGGCCACGGGTGCTGCACACTGGACACATGGCTCTCGCTGCTCTGGGTGACGCTGAGGTTGCTGCCGGACACTTTCCGGGGCTCCTGAGCTGCTCCTGCACTGCGTGGCCACACAGGGGGCTGGGGCTCTAAGCCGGATGACTGTAGGCTTGGCTCTCCTTCCTGGGCATTCTGGACTGAGGATTCCCCATTTTCTCCCTCGAGGAAAATGGGGGCCAGCTGAAGCGGTTTATCCAGGGGGAGTGGGTCTGGGAGGCCTCTGAATGTTGGCTGTGGCCTGTCTGGGGAGAGGTGACTCTGTATATAAGGCTGCCCTTTGAAAACTCTGTGTTCTGATTGGCTGGCTCAGTTCCCACGGTGATGGGACTTGTGAGGTAAAGGCAGGGAGAACAATGCTGTCCTGTCACCAGTGACATCAGTGGCTTGGCCTGGAGGGTGGGAGTGGGTCACAAAGGGGCTCATGGCCAGAGAGGGTGGGGATCACCCTCCCGGAAGCCTTTCTGAGGAGCCTGTGGTCAGAGTCAGGTCAGGGGCCTCAGGTGTGTGTCCCAGCTGAACTCCCTGTGAGCCAAGTTTCTTCTCTCCCGAGTCTCTGCCTGCTTGCTGAGTGTGTGTGTGTGTGTGTGTGTGTTTAAATATTTTTTCTTTGTTTGTTTTTGAGATGGAGTCTTGCTCTGTAACACAGGCTGGAGTACAGTGGTGTGATCTTTTTTTTTTTTTTTTTTTTTTTTTTGAGACAGAGTCTCACTCTGTCGCCCAGGCTGGAGTGCAGTGGCATGATCTTGGCTCACTGCAACCTCTGCTTCTCAGGTTCAAGAAATTCTCCTGGCTCAGCCTCTCAAGTAGCTGGGATTACAGGCACCCACCACCATGCCCGGCTAATTTTTGTATTTTTAGTAGAGATGGCATTTTGCCATGTTGCCCAGGCTGGTCTTGAACTCCTGACCTCAAGCGTTACACCCGCCTGAGCCTCCCAAAATGCTAGGATTACAGGCATGAGCCACCACACCTGGCCTGCAGAGTGGTTTTGAGAACAGAAGGGAACAAAGCTGTCAGGAGTATAACCTCAATTCCTTGCCAGATCCTCAAGGCTCTGGCCTGGTCTGGCTCTCCCGACCTCATCACACACCCTGCCCTGCCCCTGTCTCACCTCAGATGCCTGACCAGGCTGAGCACTCTTACTGCAAAAGGGACTCACAGCCTGATGCACTGGACCCCAACACTATGAAACTGGGTTTCTGAAAAAAGCTTTTTATTGCAAGTTGACTTAGAAGGAAGCAGGTGTCAGCTCAAATCTCTCTCCCTGTGCTGGCTTTAAGGCAGTAATTTTATTAGAAAAGGTTTAGGGAGCAGATTCTGAGATTAGTAGGTGATTGGTGCAAGGGGAAGTGAGGGCTGGGAAGACCTGGGGCATGCACAGTTATCTCTTCCTGCCTCCTTGTGGGTCCTATGTGCAAATCTGGGTGGAGTTAGTGTGAAACATGCAGTGGAAATTCAGGCTGTGACATCAGCAAGCCTGTCTTGCACTGACTCCGGTCGGCCATATTGGTTCCAGCTGATTTCAGACAGTTTTAAGTGAAAGGATTTTAAAGTTGTTTCTTTTTTTATTTACCTTCCTGCAAATTCAAGAATTTCTGTTAGTGGTTTCTTTAGCTCTTTGGAGATCATGGTTTTAATATTTCATGCTCTTACCTGCTGCAAGGGCCTTGGCACTGACTGTTTTCGCCCCCCAGGGTGCTTTCCCCTCTGGCATCTTTTTTTTTTTTTTGAGTCAGAATCTCACTCTGTTGCCCAGGCTGGAGTGCAATGGCACCATCTCTGCTCAGTGCAACCTCTGCCTCCCAGGTTCAAGCTATTCTTCTGCCTCAGCCTCCTGAATAGCTGGGATTATGGGCATGTGCCACCATGGCCATCTAATTTTTGTATTTTTAGTAGGGATGGGGTTTCACCATGTTGGCGAGGCTGATCTTGAACTCCTGACCCCCAGGTGATCCACCCGCCTCAGCCTCCTAAAGTACTGGGATTACAGGCGTAACGCACCGCACTTGGTCCCCTCTGTCATTCTTTATGCCACTTCCTGATTGATGCTCCTTGGGACATGAATGAATTATGTATTGGTTATTCATTGCCAGTTCCTCAGCCAGAATGTAAACTTAATGAGGGCAGAGATTCTGATTTCTTATTCTCTGCTCTGCCCCTGAGGCCCAGCACAGTATCTGATACCTTGTAGATGCTCACTAGATGTTGATTTAATGAATAAATGAACCAGGCTTGGGTGTCCATCACCACCTAGGGAACTTCCAAAAAACATGTTTGGATTTTCTTTTTGTTTCACTTGAAAAAATTTTTCTTTTTTTGTGGCAATGGAGTCTTGCTATATTGCCCAGTAATCCTCCTTGCGTTGGCCCTGCAAAGTGCTGGGATGGCAGGAGCCACTGCATCTGACCACAATTTTCTAAGGCAGTGGTTTTTGCCCTTGGCTACTGACTGGGTTCACCTGGGGATGCCTGGGTTCCAACCCCAGATGTTCACAGTTAATTGGTCTAAGGTGAGGCTTTGGCAATAGAATTTTTAAAAGCTCTCCAGGTAATTCCAACATGCAGTCAGCGTTGAAAATTGTGCTAGCTTGGACACAGGTGCTTTTTTTGTAGATGATTCCGAGTGCAACCCTGAAGAAGAAGTTAACTGCAGATGAAAACGTTCAATGAGCCACTTATTAGTAGACACAATAGATGTTTCTTGAGTGATGAAATGAATTAATATATTCATTGACCCCTAAAGAGTTCATGGGTGGATTTTTAAAACCTCAAGAAATCATTGAAACTGTACACAAAATCTGCAATGAGCTAAACATACGCTTTCTTTCCCCTAGGGAGGGAGTCACAGCTTTCATAAAATTCCCAAGGGTATCCATGATCCCCAAAAGACAAAGAAGCGTAAAGATTTGGCACAACTCCTGCCTCAGTGTTTGTGAGATGGATGGTCCTGATGCTTAGCCTGACTCTAAGAGGTCTGGAGAGGGCTGGCCTGCCCTGTTTGGGGTTCAAGGTGAAAGCAGGAGGGCACTGCTCAGAGAGAGTGCTGCCCAGCTCCTTGATAGGCATCATTACCATCACTGGTAACCATCACTGTCATCACTGTCATGAATTCCTTTCCCATTGCCTGGGGCAACTTGGCATCCCTTTGCTGTACACAGCAGCATCTTTTTTGCTCTGAAAACTGTGATCCCTTAGGGGTGAGTGGGTCGTCATCTTGCTCTCTAAGTTCCTATTGTAACCAGGTAACAGGAACAGGGCTGTGGGGGTGCTCCAAAGACGCTCACTGTTCCCCGATTGGATGTGTTTCTCCAGGACACCCAAGAATGGGGAGAGGGCCCTGGTGGCCCAGTGAGCTTGTTCAAGTAAGTATTGGATCCAGAGAGTTTTGCAGAAAAGAGATTTATTAGGAAGAGAGAGAGAGAAAGAGAAATAGAGAGAGAGTGCTCCCATGCTGTCGTGGGAGGGGACTCAGAGATGGAGTCCACACAGGTAAAGAGAAAGAGAGAGAAGGTCCCCCACGCTGCTGTGGGAGGGGATCCCAGAGAGGGACATCCGTGTAGGTAAGGGAATAGGGGGAGTTTAAGCCTGGAGTTACTCCTGCCCCATTTAAGTTCTTGTCCAGTGAGAGGAGCTCTTCCAAACTTCCTCTGGAGTGACTGATCTTTGACTCTGATATTGGATTGGTTGCCTGGCCCGCAATTAAAGCCTCCTCCCTCAGAGCTTTTGCGGGGCTTTGTAAGCAAAGGAACCTCACCTGGGCTGACTACTTTTCCTGCACACAGGAAAGTTAGACAAAGAACTCCAGGCTCCTGGATGGGGAGGTGGATGGAGGTATGGCTCTGGGAAGTTCTTGCCTTTGAAACCATGCCCCTTGTGGGCTGGGGAAGAGAAGTTAACATAGTCCCTCACTGTTCCTAGCTCTATGCTCTCCATGAGGACTGGCAAGGAAGAGACAGGCACAGTGGCTTAATGGTGATGTTCAGAGTGAAGGGTGTGGTGGGACCCAACTGTTACGGGAGGCAGGGACAAGGCTGGCCCTTTAGGGGGCTGGCAGGGGAGAGGCAGGAGGTTGGACCCCAGGCAGGTAGGCTGGGAGTTGGGACTGACTCTGTCCCTGAGCAAAACCAAAACAGGGGAGATGACTCAGCTGGGATTAATGGTGAGCCTGTCGGAACGCATCTTCCCTCTCCTTGTCTTCCACCTCACCTGCTCCGGGCACATGACATTACAGGCCTGAGGACTACAGTGAGCATTTGGGCTTGTCCAGGATAAATGGCAGAGGCCGCAATGATCAGAGTTCCCTTCCCATCTAGCACATCAAATGCCAGGTCCGTAGCCTGTGGATACAGTAAGGCCTCATAAACAGCCATGTCTCAGCTTCCAATTACCTTTCAAGTCTCTGTGGGCTACTGTGGGAGTCTTGGGGAAGGCATTTCATGGAGCTTCTGTTGTTTGATTCCAGTCTTCTCATTCCTGCCTCACCTGTGCAGCCACCTGAGAGCAGTGCTCTTACCTGGCCCCCTCCCCAACTGCCCTTGTGCATAAGACCAGAGCTGTTCTGTCCAGGCATTGCTTCTGGCGTCCTCCAAAGACGCAGTGCTCATGGCTCATGCAGAGCAGCACCCTTCTGAGCTCAGAATCCCAAATCCCTAAAAGATCCTGGGAGAAATAAGTAGAAAATGTTTTCTACAGTGGGACTTTGTATCTCATTCTGGGACAATTCTCTGAGCTTCTGTTCCTGTCCCCAGTTCCTTGCTGTTTGCCCCCCAGAAACCCTCCTCTCAGTCAAACACACATTCAAGCCTCTGTCTCCAGGTTCCCTTTCTCTCAGGCATGTCAGTTTCTTCACCCAGGAGACTGGCATTCACCAGACCAGTAGATAGAGCTGGATTCAGAGTCCCAGGTAAGGCTCTCACAGGAAACCTGGTTATAACCACATTGTCTGTGGCTCCTGGAGACCAAGCATCCCACCCTTCCTTGGTGTGGCACAGACAATGCTATATGCTCCCTAGACCATCTCATTCCTCTTCTGGGCTTACAGGAAAAGTACATTTCATCTAGGTAGATGAAAAGTACAACTCCATCTAGGTAGGGCTAATAGAATGTGGGCAGAAGGGATGTCCACTACTCTAGGCTTGGGCCATAAAATATCTCCTGTGCGTAGTCCTTCTCTTTCTTCCCTTTCTGTAGAGACCTTGGAAGCATGCATTGGACACAGCAGAGTCCTACTGTGGTTGGAGTCTGGGTCTCTAAGTGACTGTGTGGAGAAGAACCCCTACCCTCCGCCCATTGCATTGGTGATGTCAGTGAGCAATAAACTGTTATTGGTCTAAGCCATCAAGATTGGGGGGTTTGTTTGTTACCACAGCAACACCTGCTTTGCACGGACCCAGACACTGCTGATGTGTTTCACCAGATTTAGCTATATCCTGAAGATTTCTGCAGTGGGTTCTGGAGCTGTGTTCCTACCTCAGTACCTCCCCTAGAATCTCAGCATCCAAGTCCCTGGAGGGGAAGCAATGCTTTCTCACATTATAAAGATGGAAAAGAATATCACCAGGTAGAACTTCACCAGCCCAGAAAATTGGCCATCAGCCCTGGGCCTCCAATCCTCATATTCATTCCTAGTATGAGCAGAAACCCTTGCTAAGTTAGGCACTGATTCTCTGCGTGTGACACGCCATAATAACTCCTAACTTGGAGAGCTGGTTTGTTTTCATTCGTTCATTCAACAAATGTTTCCTGAACTCATATCCTGTCTGGCCTTCCACCAGTATTGATTGGGCTCCTGCTCTGTGTTAGGCAGTGTTTCAGCCTTGACCTCAGAGAGTTTCTGTGCATGGAGGGAGATAGAAGGAAGTAGGATGTGTTGTGGGATAATCAATGTTGGGGGCAAATAAAGCAGACTTGGGAGTAGAGAATGATGGCGAGTGTGTGCATGAGTGTGAAACCACAGGGACACTGTTCCTCAATCAGAACCAGCAAATGCCAGGGGAGGAGGTCACTGAGGGGAGGAGTCCTAATGGGCCCTGTGGACTGTGGAAAGGGCTGGGCTCTGCATTTTACTCTGAGTGTGTTAGGAGTCAACAGAGAGTTTTCAGCAGGGCATGAGATGAGTGGACTGGAGTTTGAACAGACTGCCGCATAAAGAACAGGAGGCTTCTGTAATCCCAGCACTTTGGGAGACCGAAATGGGCGGATCACTTGAGGCCAGGAGTTCAAGACTAGCCTGGCCAACATGGTAAAACCCCGTCTCTACTAAAAATACAAAAAAAAGAAAAGAAAAAGAAAAAAAAAGTCATGCATGGTGGTGTGTGCCTGTAGTCCCAGCTACTCGGGAGGATGGGGCATGAGAATCACTTGAACCTGGGAGGAGGAGGTTGCAGTCAGCGGAGATTGCGCCACTGTACTGCACTTCAGCCTGGGCAACAGACCGAGACTCTGTCAAGGAAAAATAAAAAAGAACAGAAGGGCAGGGAAGGGCAGGGCTTGAGTCCATGTGGCACCATAGCCTAGGGATGTGATGGGGATGGCTTGGGCCAGGGCACAGGAATAGAGATGAACTGGTTAGATTCTGGAAATATTTTGAAAGGAGAGTGTCGGGATTAGCTGAGGAATTGCATGGGGAATAGGTGGAAGCAAGGGCTCAAAGCAAGCTGTGGGGTCCAGGAGCCTCAAAGTCAGAGGCTGAGTGGGCTTCTGGAAATGGCTCAGCCTCCTCTTGATTTGGAGCACGTTGGGGAGTGCGTAGGTGGGCAGAGGCACAGAGCCTGGAGGCTGAGAAGTCAGACCCACCCGGGTTCCAGCCTCAACCTTTGGAACTATGCTTAACACCACTGCAAATAAGTGGGAGGATTAAATGCTCCATGAACATGAATTAAGAATAAATAAGTGGGAGGTGCCCTGTTGGACGCTGGAGAACAGCCACAGAGAAGACAGACAAGCCCCTCCTTCATGGGCCTCAGTTTACACTGGGGACACAGAGACTGGGAGCAAATTCCAGACCATGAGAAGTGCTGCAGATAAAATAGCTCAGCCATGGCTTGGAGGAGTGATCTGTCCAGGAAGAAAGGTCATTCCTCCTCTGGGTGACTGTGTGATTGATTTTTTGCTCCAATTTTTGATGACTTAGGAAATACCAGGAGAATAGCTCCAACCTGGGTGACACAGCAAGACTCTGTCTCAAAAAGAAAAAAAAAAATCTTGACATAAACGGCGTCCTTTATCTATCCTCCTATAAGTTACATTCTATGTTGTATTTATGAGGTGCATCTGTGCTTATACTTGTAGCTCAAGTTCATTTTCACTACTGTAGCATATTCTATTGAGGGATGTCATAATTTGTACATTCTACTAATGGCTATTTTCCTTGCAATAAACATTCCATTAGGTGTCTCCTTTATATGACATTTCTCCTGAGGATTTCTCAGAAAATTCCCCCAAACAGACTATGAAAGCTTCAACTTCTAATTTATTTACCATCACAGTGGCAGCTCTTAGGATTTAACTTGCTTTCGTTGCACATAACATATGTAGCAGAAATGTCTCTGCATCCCTTGGGCCCTGCCCTCTATGTGAGGGTGTGTATGAGGTTCAATTTGGGGATGGGGTGAATCGCAGGCGTACCTGTTGTCTATGTTATTTGGTCATAAAACACGGCCTTTCCAGAATGTCACGGACAGGGTCCTCCTCTTTAACTTTAAACCGTAGCTGAAGATGAAGTCACAGAAGTTAACCCACTTGGGTGGGGTAAGGAGTCAGGGGAGCAGGATCTTGAAGGAGGGTGGGGTGGCTAAAAGGGGGTGAGTCTTTCTGGGGGCTGACTGCAGGCCTCCTCATGCAGCTTTGTGTGGCTTCAAAACAATCATCTGGTATTCTTACGTGTGGACTCCTTGTGTGATGGACGGGGATGGGAAGTGTGTTAGTCTGTGTCCACACTGCTGATAAAGACATACCTGAGACTGGGAAGAAAAAGACGTTTAGTTGGACTTACAATTCCACGTGGCTGGGGAGGCCTCAGGTGAAAGGCACTTCTTACATGGTGGCAGGAGGAGAAAAATGAGAAGCAAAAGCAGGAACCCCTGATAAACCCATCAGATCTTGCGAGACTTTATTCACTATCATGAAAATAGCATGGGAAAGACCGGCCCCCGTGATTCAATTATGGAGCCTCTCACAACACGTGGGAATTCTGGGAACTACAATTCAAGTTGAGGTTTGGGTGGGGACACAGCCAAACCCTATCAAGAATGGAGGATGCAGGAGGAAGCTGCCTGAGAAGTGAGGAGGCCATGAGTTTTCCCTAGGTCAGGGTGAGAACTGCAGAGCAAAGTGATTAAGCACTTGGTATATGAAGTCAGACGTCTGAGTTCAAATCCAGGATCTGCCACGTATTTGCTGTGTGATCTTGGGCAAAACACCTAACCTTTCTGTCTCAGTTTGGGTTTCCTCAAAAGCAGGCCATAAAACATGGACTCGGGTACCAGTCATTTATTTGGGAGATGACCCCAAGACACGCAGGTGAAGATATAGGTGGCAAGACTGGAAAGGAAGGACAGCCAGTGGGAAGCATTGAGGAGAAAGTGGGGTCTCTGTGAGGTGCTGTGGCTGCATCCCGGAAGCCTGGACATTTAGCCAATGGCTCCCATCCCCACTGGGGCATCTATTGCACCTCTGTTTCTCCTGAGCTGGCACAGGAAAACTTCCACGTGGCCAGAGAAAGCCCTGGGGTGAGAGACGCCAGAGGCAGACACAGTGCTGAGTGACAAGCCATTTGCAGGTGCACCAGGTCCCGTCTGTACCTGAGGCTGGCTCCGGAGGGTGGAGACGACATGGGTGGGGGCATCAGTGGAGGCTGCTGGTGCCTCATCTGAAAAAGGGACAACAGCTGTTCCTATAGGAACAAGGTAACATGAGGTCAGTCCTGGCATACAGTAAGAGCTCAATGAATGCTAAGTGCCCCCCTAAGGCTGTGGTAGGACCTGTTTGAAGAAATGGAAGCTTGGAGAGAGAATGTAACATAGACCTGGCCACAGAACTATGAGATGACAGGACTACAATTTGGACCCAAAGTTTGTGTAACCCCCAAGGACACCAGGCCTTCTCAGAGAACACAGTGGGCCACACTCCGGGGAGCGTCAAGCTCCAGGGTGCAGAGACATTAACACCCCTGGAGGTGGATGCAGGGTGGCTATTTGCCTCGCCGGTCTCAGGCAGGGCACAAGTACTGACCCAAAGTCTCAGGAGAAGACCAGAGGGAGACCAGTGCCCCAGCCAGGCCAGGAGTCCCCTCTTGCCAGCAGAGGGCGCTGAGCACAGAGCAGGCCGGGTAGGGCAGTAACCACTTAGGAGCAAGGGAATTTCTCAGTGTACCGAGATGGGGTGCGTTTAGGGTGGTGGAGAAAAGGGAACCCTTATACACTGCTGGTGGAAATGTAACTCAGTTCAACCACTATGGAAAACAGCCTAGCGATGTCTCAAATAGCTTAAAAAGTACTATCATTCAACCCAGCAATCCCATTACTGGGTATACACCCAAAGGAATAGAAATTGTTCTGTTATAAAGACACATGCATGCATATATTCATTACAGCACTATTTACAATAGCAAAGACATGGAATCAAAGTAAATGCCCATCAGTGGTGGACTGGATAAAGAAAATGCGGTAAACATACACCATGGAATACTATACAGCCATAAAAAAGAATGAGATTATGTCCTTTATAGCATCATGGATGGAGCTGAAGACCATTATCCTAAGCAAACTTATACAGGAACAGAAAATCAAAGACCACATGTTCTCACTTATAAGTGGGAGCTAAGCATTGAGAATACCTGGACACAAAGAGGAGAACAACAGACCCATCCCCACTGCCTGTCTACTTGAGGGTAGAGAGTGGGAGGAGGGAGAAAATTGATAAATCACCCATAGGGCTCATTACCTGGGTGATGAAATAATCTGTACAACAAATTCTGCACATGTATCCCATGAACCTAAAATTAAAGTTGGAAAATAAAAATGTGGTTACTACTAAAAAAAAAAAATTCTTGGCCAGGCGCAATGGCTCACACCTGTAATCTCAGCACTTTGGGAGGCTGAGGCAGGTGGATCATAAGGTCAGGAGTTTGAGACCAGGCTGACCAACGTGGTGAAACCCCGTCTCTACTAAAAATACAAAAAATAGCTGGGTGTGGTGGCATGCACCTGAAATCCCGGCTACTCAGGAGGCTGAGGCAGGAGAGTCATCTGAATCCAGGAGGCAGAGGCTGCAGTGAGCCAAGATCATGCCACTGCACTCCAGTCTGGGTGACAGAGGGAGACTCTGTCTCAAAAAATAGAAGAAAAAATTCTCAATTCAGCATGTGACCAAGGAGGCTTCTGGAATGTGGAACTTTCACTTTTAAAACCAGACACTTCTGAGCAAACCAAAATGAGTTGGTTATCCTCATGTGAGTCAAAGGATGAAAAAAAAGTCCTATCAACATTTGGGAATTTTTTTTTTTTTTTTTTTTTTTTTACAGGATCTTGCTCTGTGGCCTAAGCTGGAACGCCGTAGTTTGATCATAGCTCACTGCAGCCTCAAACTCCCAGGCTCAAGCGAGCCTCCTGCCTCAGCCTCCAGAGCAGCTAAGACTACAGGCTTGTGCTGCCGCTGTGCCTGGCCCTGCCTTGAGCTTGACACTCCTCTCAAGTCCTTGGTGGTGAACCCTGGGCAGGAGTAGGGGGCTCACAGGTTTTTGTCCCTGGCAGGGGTTGCCACAGGCTCCTTCTTACAGACTCTGGGGTCGGATGTAGGTTCTGTCTCCTGGGCTAGTTATCAGCCTCAGTTTCCTCCTCTATAAAATGGGGCTAGTAAATGTGAGCTGAGAGTGTGTTTTGTCGCAGCTGAATTCCCCAGTGCCTAGAAGTCCCTAGTGCTATAGTACTCCATGCAGTTTTGCTGAATGAGTACATGTAAAACACTTACAGCGATGTGCTTTATTTACTGGAAAGTAACACATGCAAAGTTTGGGAGGCTTAAGTCATATTATCATTCTCTGTTGATATTAAGCCTTTTTATCATCAATATAAGGCAAACTAAATGTGCTCATTTTGCGGGTGGATTAAATAAGAGTTGTGTCTTACCCTGCTGCTGAGGTCTGAAGTTGGAAAGTCGTTAAGTGCACATTGGAGAGGATTTTGGTGGCAGGTGGGGTGCTAGAGGCAGAGTGGCCTTTGAGGAACACTCTGACTTTGTAAGTTCTGAGTTACAGTTGAGGAAACGGAGGCTCAGTGAAGGAAAAGATTTCTCAAAGCCGCATGGGTTGTAAGCAGCAGAGTTGAGATTTGAGCTGGGTCTGCTGACTCCCAGTCCATCCTAACTCTGACAGTGCAGCCCTGGTCTAAGGTCTGCAGATGGAGAGAGGCTCTCAGGGAAGCGGAGCAACTGGCTGGGCCAGGAAGCCAGGAGGTGGCAGAGCCCGAGGGGCAGGCTGCTTGTGCCACGGAAGGGTGGGGTGAAGTGTGTAGGAACTGGATGCTCAGAGAGACCTAAGCAGTGGGACGGAAGCAGGATTTGGAGAGTCCTTTTTACATCCAGGTGTTCGTCCTTTTGCATCCGGGTACGATGGACACATTGATGTGACCTCCATGCACCCTGGACTCTGGAGCTTCAGTTTCCTCCTTTGAAGTTGAAGGAAACAGTCAACTGTGCCCCTCCTCTGAGGCTTTTGGGGTGCAGGTGGGGAGCTCCCTTGAACTCCTGGAGGAGGAAACATTGCCAGGGGGCAGTTAATGGTCACCCAGACCCCCAGACCCACTTGGTTGCCAGCTCTGTCCCACGTCCCCCCACCCCACTCCACGATTCTAAATTAGAGCAACCCCCTGAGCTGGGGCTGGGCTGGCCCCAAGTCATGGAATGCGAGCAGACTTTTCATCAAATTATTCCTCCACATTTGCAGAGAGGAGGAATTATTGGCAGAAAATGAGGACATAAAACCCCACTGGAGCCTAGCACCTTTTTGGGGCGCTAAGAACAGAGCACTTGGAAGCCTTCCAGCAGATTGGTTCATTTTTAATGGTCTAGGACTATAGTTCATCTGTTTAATTTAAACGAGGTGACATAATATGTTTCATTTGGACTTATTACCAGCACGGCAGTGATTCGGCTCCCAGCATTCTCCGGGCAGGACATTCTGTCATTACTGCACATTTTCTCTCTCTTTGGCCAAATTGAAAGTCCGCGGGAAGGGCAGCAGCCTCTGAAGGGAGAGATCAGCAGAGAGCAGGTCACATCGGGTGTTAAGAAATGAAAATGAATTCATTCTTTTCTCCGTTGAATAAGCAGCTGTACTTGGGTCTCTGTGATCCATGAAATAGGCTGTCAGGAAAATAGGAAATGGGCTGCATTTGAACTTCGCCGTTGATTCTGCCTCTGTCGCCCTGAAGACTGGTGTTGCCTCCCGGGGCAGAGCAGAGGGAGAGGAGGGGTGCCTTAAGGAGTGGGACAGAAACAGGACTTGGAGGGTCCCGCATCCTTTTGTGTCCGGGTACACTGGACCCATTGGTGTGACCCCGTGCACCCTGGACTCTGGAGCCTCAGTTTTCTCATTTGTAAAGGAAGGTAGCAGTATACTGTGCCCCTCCTCTTTTGCACCTCTGCTTTTGGGGTGCAGGTGGGGAGCTCCCTTGAACTCCTGGAGGAAGAAACATTACCAGGGGGAAGTTAATGGTCACCCAGATCACCAGAACCTACTTGGCTGCCAGCTCTGTCCCCCCACTGCCCCAGCACTTCTAAATTAGTGCAACCCCCTGAGCTATGGCAGGGCTGGCCCCAAGTCGTGGAATGTGAGGGGTGCACATTCATGGGCACCTACCCTATGCCAGACCCCTGGTGTTCTGGATGGTCCTTGAGGAGTGAGGGTGGAGCCCCGTTTTGAAGATGATGATGACAGGCTCAGAAAAATGCAGATACTTTCTCAAGGTCAGCTTAGAGGCAGAACCTAGTTTCAGTTTGCCACGTAGAGCATTGTAGATGGGAAGTTGGGCTGAAGCAGCTCAAAGCCTCATTCTGCATATTTACTGGCATGAGAGGTTGAGCAAACTGTTTGAGAGCAAGTCTTAAGCTTCCCACATGCTAGAAATGCCCACTTCATTCAATTGCATGAGGGTTAAAGGAGAGAAGATCATAATGAGCTCAGCACAAGGCATCATGTGTAGTGTTTGCTCCCAAATGTGATTTAAATCTTTGTTCACCTATATCTATGTCTATAACTATATATTCTATATCACTCTTTATTATAAACTTTTGCCTTTCCATTCCTCAGATTATAGAGTGTGAGCCTAAAGTGGGGAGATGAGATACTTTCCCAAAGACAAAGTGCAAGCCGGTGGGGGTGGGGGGGTGGGGAGGTGGCTAGGACCTGTCCCTTGGACTGATCTGAGTCTGTGTTCTTTGGACTATGCCAGGTGATAGAAAGTCTAGGCTGGAAAGGGGATTTTGAGATGTTGATTCTGGAATTATTTCTTTTCCTTCTTTTTTTTCCTTTCCCTCTCCATAACACTCTTCACCATTAGTATATTTTGTTCATTGTTTGCTCATTATTTGCTGAGAATTTACATGAGGGATGGATTTTGCTCAGTTCACTGCTGTATCCCAGTGCCTAGGACCACAGCTGGAACTGGAGTGAGGTGGGTGAGACATCTTGCAAGTGCAAGCTTGGCTCTTCAGTGAAAATTTCCATGTTTTGTTCATTGTGGATATTTCTGCATTAATTTTTTCTTTTGGATGGAGTCTACCTCTGTTGTCTAGGCTGGAGTGCAATGGTGCGATCTCGGCTCACCGCCTCACTGCAACCTCTGCCTCCTGGGTTCAAGTGATTCTCATGTCTCCCAAGTAGCTGGAATTACAGGTGTGTGCAACCATGCCCAGCTAATTTTTGTATTTTTAGTAGAGATAAGGTTTCGGTATGTTGGCCAGGCTGGTCTCAAACTCCTGACCTCAGGTGATCCACCTGCCTCGACCTCCCAAAGTGCTGGGATTACAGGCTTGAGACACCGTGTCTGGCCTCTGCATTAGTTTTTATTTTATATCACTGTGTTAAAATATTGATTACTGTAATTACAACTGTTTGGCACCCTCTGAAATGTTGCCTTTCCCCAGGCAAATGCCTAACCTGTCTCATCCTAGTCCGAGCCCTGCCTAGACCGCACAGTTTCAAGTGACATTCAGTAAGGATTTGTAGAATGCATGATGCCCTGTTATATCAATTTCTGGGCCCCAAAGAAGAAACTATTCCCCAGTGGATGATGAATTCTCCTTGTATCTGAAGGAAGCTGAAACCCCAGACTGAGCTTTTATTTGGCTCTATAATTTGGGGGCAGCTGAGTATTTCTGACAGTGGCAAGCTAAAGAGTATAGATGTGTCCCTTCAGGACCTGACTGTGGAACCAATTAGAACTTGAATCTCTAAAATGGCCTAATGGGAGAATGGAATGCAAGATATCCATGGGGCTCTGAAAATGTATGCAGAAGTTCACTCCGTCATTAGAGACTGCAGCACCTTTCCCTCTCCTGGATGTTTCTTGCAATTAAAAGCCACACGGGGTTGTACTGACAATTGTTAGCGTAATGAGATCTGACTGTGTAATACTACTAATCCCCTTCCCTGTGGGGGGCACACCTGGGCTGAGACAGCTGAGTTTCGGCTGTGATGCCTCTGTTGTTCCATTTCAATGAAATATCGGATCCTGCCTCCATCTTCGGCTTCATTTCCCTCCAAAGCTGATGTTTCATTGAGAGGCATTCTTTTAATTGGGGTGGGAGTGAGAAATAACCTCCTATATAATTTAAAATGGTAAAATTATTGATACCTTTTCTAGCCTCAGCTTTAAATCTAAGCCACCAACGACTCCCCTATTAACGGGCCTAATTAAATCCATTTTTCAGGACGTCTTTGGCAAATTCCATTTTAGCAAAACTGGAGGAAGTTCAATTTGATTTGTCTCTGCGCCCCAAAGCTTTTCTGTAAAAATTAGGACAAGGTGAATGCTTGTCTCTCGTGACTCACATTTATTCATTCACTCAACAAATATTTGTTGAGCACCTACTATGTGCACTAGCATGAAACTAGGGAAGGGAGATAGAGAAGTAAAAAGACACCAAAGTTTCAACTGTCATGGCTAGAGGAGAGTGACAATCATTCATTGACTCATTCAGCAAACAGGAATTGAGTCATCTAATGGGTGACTCACTGTGCTAGACCCTCGTGTTGTAATGATGAAATACCCGCCCCCCAATGTCACCTTCACAAGGTCACATTATATCGCCCCTCTGAGGTGGTATAGTTAGTATTCAATGTGATAAATGCTCTGATAGGGTTAAGCACAGGAGACTGGGATTTGGGAAAAGAGCTCCTAGCTCAGCCTGGGAAGCTGGAGTCAGGAAAGATTCTCTGGAGCTGAGTTTTAAAGAATAAGCAGGTGCTTTCCATGTGAAGCAAGTAGAGGGGGAGGTGTTGCCAGAGCCAGGATGGGTGAGCACAGGGATGCAGGCACACAGGAACTGGGCAGAACTAGTTCAGTTGGGTTGCAGCAGTGCTCACAGCTCTGGCTGCAAACTAGAATCACTTGGGGGCTTTGAAAAACTACAAAGGCCCACACCTAATCCCTGATTATGTGCGTCATCATAATTTTGGGGAGCAGGGTCAAGGTACTGGTATTTTTTTAAAGCTCCCCAAATAATGCTAATGTTTAGCCAGGGTTGAGAGTCACTGGGATAAAGCAAGCAAAGTGGTGAGAAGTGAGACTGGAGAGGTAGGAGGGGGCTGTATTGGGAAGGATCCTGGAAGGCTGTTAAGGGATTTGAACTTTACCTGAAGGTAGGGAGATCATTGGAGGGTTCTGAGCAGCAGGGAAGGAGGGGCTGATGTTTGTGCTTCAGAAGGAATTGATTGGATTGTGGCCACTGGAGGCAGAGAAACTGATAAAGAGGCTATGGCAGCAATCTGGGCAAGAGATGATGGTGACCTGAGCTAGGTCATGATGGAGAGGAGAGATGTTTACAAGGACAAATTGACAAGATTGGGTGGTGATTGGGTGTCCTGGGTGAAACAAGAAAAGGAGTTTAAGATGACTCCCAGTGGCTTGGATGACTGTGTGGATGGTTGTGACATAAACCGGAGAGGGGCAAGGAAAGATAGATAGTGGTTTGGGCTGAGGACATGCTGGAGAGATTTGATTGGCAGTTGGAGTCAAGGTCTGACACTTGGGATTGTGCTTTGCATGGATTAAACAATTGGAAAGTCAACTACGACTCATAACTGGATGATGTCATCCAAAGAGAGTGTAAAACCTAAGAGTAAGAGGAGAAAAAGGCCAAGGGTGGTGGAGCATTTAGGAGTCTCAACATTTGAATGGTGGTTGGAGTTTCAAAGAGCTGCAAAAGAACTTGACAAGGGATGGCAGAGAGGTAGGAAGAACAGCAGAGTGTTGTTGTGAAGCCAAGGGAGAGAGCTGTGAGAAGAGAATGGCAACATATTGAAAGTTGCACTGAAGTCAAATTAAAGGGGAGACAATTGTATACATTTAGGAAAAAGCTGGAGGCAGAAACGAGACTGCAGTGGGTTGGAGAGGGAATGGGAGAGAGATGAACATAGTGTATATGCTGCTCTAAGAAAGGCAAGCAAGAGGTTGGGCAGGACCCAGAGGAGACGTTGTAGTGCAGGAGGTGCTTGCATTCCTTCAAAAGCAGATATTGAAACAGAATTGAGTGTAAGTGGTTTATTTGGGAGATGATCCCAGGAAACACTAGTATGCGGGGAGTGATTAAGTGAGACATCAATAAACAGTATGTCAGCAAGCAAGATCAATGTGGGAATACGGAGCTTAACCTTATTGGGCAACCCTGGAAGACAGCACAAAGTTAATTCCCCATGGGGAGCAAGGGAGCTGGGATATATTTATCTACCAACTTTAGTCATTGGTTGAGCTTTCATTCCTTGGGGAGTCGGGAAGCATTAATTCCCAGGCACCTTTGGCAGGCCATGTGCATGGGGAAGGGAGGCTCTAGCAGCCAGATAAAGTTCTCAGGTGAAAAGACAGGAGATAGCAGTTGGATGAAAGTGATGAAAATGCTAAGAGCTGAAGGACTATGGATGGGGGCCTGAGAGCATCTGCTGCAGGGGGGATTTAGTCTTTTTCTAGTCTGAAGAGAATGTATCATGAATTGAATGGTGAGGATGCGTGAGAGGGATGGGTTGAAGATGTAAGTGAGAGAGGGGATAAATGATGGAGAGTGGCTCCAGAGGACGGGGAAGGGAGTATGAGAAAGAATGCAATTGAAGGGCTTTCTTAAAATGATATGAGGTTGTGGTTGGTAAGTAGGAGGCTGGGATTTATGTTCTAGCAGAAGTTCAGCATATTGTGATCCTGGGAGTGGGTGATTGAAGTGGTAGGAAAGTGAACTCCATGGAAGATGGGAAGGTCAAGCACCAGGGAGGTGAAGATGTGGGCTTGGGTTCATTCACATTGGAAATCCAAGTCCCTATGGACTTGGGGATGGAGAGAAAGACTAAATCAGCTGTCAATGTTATTAATGTCATTAAAACTCACAAGGTACCACAGTGAACCAAGAGTGTGGTCAACCACTGGGTCCTGGGCCAGGAAGGAGTCAGAAGAACAAATCAGTTTGAAGAGTTCTTATTTAATGGGTGAGTCCGGCTGGAAGTTTTGGAGGGAGGTTAGAGGACAGAGCTGAAAAAGTGGCAGCAAGAGTCAAATTCAAGGAGTAAGCAGGGGGCCATGGACAAAAAACAGGATCAGGAACCAGAGAAGTCAAGTACAGATTAGGAAGCCAAGTTCAAGATTGGTTCAAGTGTATGGTGTAGGTTAAAGGCTGAGGATAAGGAGAGAAAATAAGGATCCATGCTTTTTTGTGGGGACTCATGTGGGCAAAGAGATGGATAAAAAGCCCAACGTCCTGTCCGTACTTGTTTTTTCCTTATTCCCTGAGCCTTCACTTCGGCTGAAATTCAGGAATCCATGGGATCCATTTCGACGGTCACTGAAGAACTGGAGTGAGTTCAGATTCTGGAGTCAGACTAATCTGGGTTCAGATCGCTGCTCAGTCTCTTCTAGCTGTAAGTCTTGAGAAAGTTTTTTGCCTCTGAGTACAACTGAACCTATATTGAAGAATTGTTCTCTGTTCTTCTTGCTCAAGGAATGATATGTATCACTTTAATATGACAACGATACTAAATGGGCAGAATGAAAAAGAGGTAGGTAAAAATGGAAGTGGGAGCATTTTAGGAAGTAGAGGCAGCACGTACAAAGACTGCGTGGTGGAAGGAAGCATGGCCCATGTTAGTAATTGAGTCAAGGGCAGTGTGGCTGTAATGGAGAAAGTGAGAAAGGGCCTAGAGGAGCTGCTGTCAGCAGCCAGTCCATGCAGGACCTTGATCTGCATCATAAAAATGATGAGAAGTCAGAATTTTAGCAGGAAGGTAACTTAGTGAGTTGGTAGTTTTGGCTGCTGGATACAGGAGAGACAATGGGAAGCAGCACAGGGATAAGGCGGGGGACCAGTGGGTGGTCATTGCCTTCATCCAGGGAAAGGCTAAAATGAGCTTGGAATAGGTGCTAGAGGTGGAGCAAAAGACAAGAGAATGGATTTGAGAGATGTTGAAGAAGTGGAATACTCAGGACTTGGTGAGGGATTGGGTTAAAGGGAGAGGTTGAAGCTGAGAGCCTCGTTTCCAGTGTGGCCATCAGGCATATGTAGTTGCCTACCTCAGAGTCATCCCTCCTTTATTCTTTGATGTCATATTCCATTTTTGGAGGATCAGTGTGCTCAGGCTGGGTTTCCTGAGCACAGTGATCCCCAGGAATCATGGACCATGATTAGTTTAAGCCAAACATCATAATCCCACTCCTGCTTAGTGGCTGATTTAGAGGGAAGCCTGTGTCCTAGGTTTAGCCATTGAATCCAAGGGTATGAATGAGCTTACTTTGGGAGATTTACAGTGAGGAAAGATAAGGGCTGAGGTCCAAATCTTGAGTAACTTTAATAATTCATGGCCAGACACTGAAGAAGGAGCTGCAGAAGGAACAGAGAGTGAGAAGCTAGAAAAGTACACAGAGAACCATACAACTGTGTCATAAATGGCAAGAGAAGAAAGAGTTTAAGAAAAAGGAAGTGTGTATGGAGGTAGTAAATAGAATGAGAGGTACTAGAGGCTGGGAGGGTGGGCATAAAGACAGGTTGGTAAACGAGACATACATCCAGTTAGATAGAAGACATAATTTCTAATGTTGAATACCAGAGTAGGGTGACATAGTTGGCAACAATATATTTTATATTTCAAAGTCACTAGAAGAGGAAACTTAAATTGTTTCCAACACATAGAAATGATAAACACTCAAGGTGACAGATACCTCAAATACTCTGACTTGTTCATTATACATTCTATGTATGCAACAAATACTCACATATACACCATAAATATGTGAAGGATTATATATCAATAAAGAAAGAAAAATGGGAGTGTATGCCCATGCAGAATATTGTGGAAACATTAAAGTCAGGGTAAGACTCAAACTTTTCTGACTCTCTTGCTTTCCTGATGAGGAATTTGCAGACAGAGTAAATGTTTGTATTGAAGTTACACAGCAAGTTGGTTGCACAACCTTTGTATCAGTTAGCTATTGCCATGTAAGAAAGAACTCCAAAATGAAGTGATATTTATTCTTAACCACTAATATTTATTCTAACAGTTTGCTTGGGTTGTTCTGCTGATCTGGACCCACTTTATTCAATTTTTACTGGACTCATTCATGGTCAGCTGGTAGGTTGGCCAGAGCCTTGCTGGTGTAGGATGGCCTCAGCTAGGACAGCCTGTCAGTTTGTCTCTGCTCCATGTGGTGTCTCATCCTCCAGTAGGCTGGCCCAGGGGTATGGAGTCCAGGCAGAGTGAACAGGAGTTACAAAGACTCTGAGGTGAGAGCAAGCTTGATTGCTTGAGGAAGAGGAGGAGGAAGGCCTTTGTGGCTGAGACCAGTGTGCATGGGGAAGAGCAGCTCAGAGTGGGATTGGGTTGGGAAGAATGTAATGAGTGCCTTGTAGATCTCCATGAGGAGTTTTGCTTTTACTTTTATCACTATTAGACTTATTTTCTCCAGTGTTACCCTGGTTGACTCCAGTTTGGCTTCTAGTCTTCTTCTACTTGGAAGAGGCTTTACACTTCATTCTGTTAATGTGGATTCTGTTTCTCCTTTCCCTGTGTTGACATTTCTTCCATTTTGCCCCACTGAGTGGTGCAAGACAGGTTAGCGTCCACAGATAAAAATCACTAAAACTTAGGAGAAAATACTTGCAAACTACCCATGTGACAAGGGATTAATAACCAAAATATATAAAGAGCTCTAACAACTCTATAGGAAAAAAATCTAATAGTCTGATCAAAAATGGGCAAAAGCATCAGTGACAGATTGGATAAAGAAAATGGGGTACATATACATCATGGAATACTATGCAGCCATTTAAAAGAGTGAGATCATGTCTTTGTGGGAACTTGGATGGAGCTGGAGGCCATTATCCTTAGCAAACTAACACAGGAACAGAAAACCAAATGCCACGTGTTCTCACTTATAAGTGGAAGCTAAATGATGAGAACACATGGACACATAGAGGAGAACAACAGACACTGGGGCCTACTTAAGGGTTAAGGGTGGGAGAAGGGAGAAGATCAGAAAAAATAACTATTGAGTACTAGGCTTTAGTACCTGGGCAATGAAATAATATGTACAACAGACCCTTGGGACATAAGTTTACCTATATAGCAGACCTGCACTCACACCCCTGAACCTAAAATAAGAATTTTTTTAAAAAATGGGCAAAGGGTTTGAATAGATATTTCTCAAAAGAAGTCCTACAATGGCAAAAAAGCATACGAAAAGATGTTTAACATTATTGATCATTAGAGAAATGCAAATTAAAACTACAATGAGCAAATGCTGGTGAGGATGTGGAGAAAAGGGAACCCTCGCACACTGTTGGTGGGAATGTAAATTAGGACAACCACTGTGGGAGAAGAGTGGTTCTCAAAAAACTAAAAATGGAGCTCCCATATGAACCAGCAATCCCACTGCTGGGTGTGTACCCCCCAAAAAGGAAATCTGTACATCAAAGAGATACCTGCACTACTGTGTTTACTGTGTTTGTTGCAGCACTGTTCACAATAGCTAAGGTTTGAAAGTGACTTAAGTGTCCATCCGCAGATGAATGGATAAAGAAAATGTGGCACATGTATGCAAGAGAGTACTATTCAGCCATAAAAAAGAATGAGATCCAGTTATTTGCAACAAAATGGACAGAACTGGAGATCATTATGTGAAGTGAAATAAACCAGGCAAAGAAAGAAAAACATTGTATGTTTTCACTTATTTGTGGGATCTAAAAATCAAAACAATTAACTCATGGACAGAGAATAGAAGGATGGTTACCAAAGTCTGGGAAGGGTAGTGAGAGCCTGGGAGTGAGGTGGGGATGGTTAATGGGTACAAAAAATAGTTAGAAACAATGACTAAGATCCACTATTTGGTCACACAACAGGGTGACTATAGCCAATAATAACTTAATTGTACATTTTAGAATGACTAAGAGTGTGATTGGCTTTGTAACACAAAGGATACATACTTGAGGGGATGGATACCCCTTTCCGCATGATGTGCTTAGTTCACATTGCATGCCCGTACCAAAAAAACCCCTCATGTACCACGTAAATATAAACACTTACTATGTACACACAAAAGTTAAAAAAAAAAAAAATGGAAATCACTAAAACTTAAAGTCTCATTCTAAAGTCCCATCCTCCAGGATAAGATAATATGACCCCCAGACCAAATCCAGCCCACTGCCTGTTTTTGTAACCAAAATTTGCTCCAATTTTATTGGGACACAGCCATGCCCAGTTGTCTATGGTCACTTTTGTGCTACAATGGCAGAAATGAGTAGTTTTGACAGAGACTGTATGGCCTACAAAGCCTTAAATATTTATTATGTGCTGCTTTAGAGATAAAGTTAAACCTTCTGGAACTCCAGAAGAAATACACTCAATTCTCTCCTGCCTGGAAGGGTGGGAAAGTTCAGGTCTGTGGAACTGTCTATGGGCAAAGGAGGTACAAGTGCGCACAAATGCACACTCTGCTTGATTTCTAGTATCTTGTCCCACTCATCCCTGCTTCTCTAGGCTGACTTGCAACCCTACTCCAGGCAATGGTGACAATCCTGATATCTTAGTCTGCTTTTGCTGTTATAACAAAATGCCATAGACCAAGTGGCTTAAATAAAGCACGTTTGTCTCTCACAGTTTTGGAGGACAGGAAGTCCAATATCAGGGTGTCAGCATAGTCAATTTCTGATGAGGGCTCCATTCCTGGCTTGCAAATGGCCACCTTCTCACTGTGTCCTCATATGGCAGAGAGAGATAGAAGACCTTGGTTTCCTCCTCTTCTTATAAGGGCACTAATTTGATAATGGGTCCCCATCCTTATGACCTCATCTAAACCTAATTACCTGTTAAAGGCCCCACAAATTATTTTAACCTCAGTAATTTCTGCAACTCTGGGCAATATACCTAATTTTAGAAAAGCAGAGAAAAAAAGTCTTGGAAGCCTGCAACAAATAAAATACTGGTACATGGGTTGGAAGGTGGTGGGTAGGAGTTAGGGCATCAGAATATGAATTCTGGGGAACACAAGCATCCAATCCCTAACACTTGACATCTCTTATCTTTCTACCTGCTCCCTCAATCACAATGAATGTTGGGTAACAATGCAGTGTAGGTAGTGCCTTAAGAACAGTCTCTGGAGTTAGGCACACCTGAGTTCAAGTTAGCTGTTATCTTGGGGAAATCTTAGACCATTTTCTCATTGAAAGAGTGAATGATGGCAGGGTGCGGTGGCTCACACCTGAAATCCCAGCACTTTGGGAAACTCATGCAGGAGGATCGTTTCAACCCAGGAGTTCAAGCCCAGCCTGGCCAACTTGGAGAAACTCCATCTATACAAAAAATACTAAAAATTAGCTGGCCATGGTGGTGTGCGCCTGTGGTCTCAGCTATTCTGGAGGCTGAAGTGGGAGGATTGCTTGGACCTGGGAGGTTGAGGCTGCAGTGAGATGAAATAAAGCCACTGCACTCCAGCCTGGGCAACAGCAAGACTCTGTCTAAAAGAAAAAAAAAAAAAAAGAAGAGAAAAGAAAAAGAGTAAATGATAGGCTGAGACTGGAGGATTGCTTGAGGCCAGGAGTTGGAGATTAGCCTGGGCAACACAGCCAGATCCTGCCCTCTCCAAATAAAAATAAACAAAAAGAGAGAGCCAATGATAGTTTGCACCTCTTTGGGTTAGTGTAAGGCCTGAGGATGGCTTGTACAATGCTTAGTTGACAAATAGTAGGTGCTCAATTTTAAACTGTAACTACAACATAAATTTCAGGAAACCACTTTTCTCCCCTTTCTAAGAAAACAAGAGCCTCTGGCAAGCGGTGTGGATAGAATCAGCTAGTCCATATTCAGCTTTCATCTCAATAATTTCTGCAACTCTGGGCAATATACCTGATTTTAGGAAAGCAGGGGGGAAAATCAATATCCTGAAGCTTGCAACCAATAAAATCTTAGAAGTGGCAATTTCACCCTCTCCGTGTGCGCCTGCATCACTAACAGTGTACTCAACACTTGGGTGGTGAGGAGTTCGGGGGTGAGGCAGGCTCGTAAAAGTGACCGATGCAGATATTAATGATTTAATCTGCTAACGTGGCATGGCTGCCTTCGAGAATCCTATTCGTCAGTGTCCAGGAACCCATTACCAGGAGCCTGGGTGAGAAGCGCTGGGGATAATGCTGGGATGTGGCGCGAATGAAGATGAATCATGGAGCACAATATTGATTTGCCTTGCCTGGAACCACCGCATTCTGTTTGGAAATATGGAAAGCAAATTAATGAATAAATGAGCTGGCTTGGTGAACTGTGCCCTTCTGGGAGCCCTGGTATTTAAGCCACATATGCCAAACAGGCTCTGAGCTAAACAAGGGGGAGAAGAGGGTTTGCTGAAAGGGGAGTATGGCTCTGAGCCTTAGCCTGAGGACCATGCCCCCAGGGCTTCAGAAAGCAGTAGCAGGTGTCCTGGGGTCAGACAGATTTTTTTTTTTTTTAAGAGACAGAGTCTGGCTTCATTGCCCAGGTTGGGGTGCAGTGTGAGTTCATAGCTTACTGCAGCCTTGAACGCCTGGGCTCAAATGATTCTCCCACCTCAGCCTCAGGTTTAGCTGGTGCATGCCACCACGCTTGGCTAATTTTATTTATTTTTATTTTTTTGATACAGACTCTCACTTTGTTGCCCAGTCTGGAGTACAGTAAAATGATCTTGGCTCCCTGCAGTTTCTGCCTCTTGTGTTCAAGCAATTCTTGTGCCTCAGACTCCTGAATAGCTGGAACTACAGTCGTGCATCATCACATCCAACTAATTTTTGAATATTTAGTAGAGACGGAGTTTCGCCATGTTGGCCAAGTTGGTCTTGAACTCCTGACCTGAAGCAATCCACCTGCCTTGGCCTCCCAAAGTGCTGGGATTACAGGCATGTGCCACCACGCCTGGCCTAATTTTAATGTGTTGTGTTGTTTTTGTTGAGATGGGGTCTTGCTATATTGCCCAGGCTGTTCTCCAACTCCTGGCCTCAGGTGATCCTCCCACCTTGGCCTCCTAAAGTGCTGGAATTTACAGGCATGAGCCACTGAGCAGGCTGCAGACAGATTCTTTTTTTGAGACAGGTCCTTGTTCTGTTGCCCAGACTGAGTATAGGGGAGGATCATAGGTCACTGCAGCCTTGAACTCCTGGGTCCAAGTGATCCTCCCTCCTAGCCTCTCAAGTAGCTAGAACTACAGGTGTGTGGCCCCATGCCTGGCTAATTTCTAATTTTTTTTTTTTAAAGATGGGATCTGGCTACATTGCCCAGGCTAGTCTCAAACTCCTGGCCTCAAGTGATCTTCTTACTTCAGCTTCCCAAAGTACTGGGATTAGAGGCATGAGCCACCACACCCAGCTACAGACAGACACTTGATGGAACTTTGGTTCTTCCCTGTTAGTTGTGGGCCTCCAAAATTCATACAGTCTCTCTGAACTTGAGTTTCTTTATCAGAAGGAAGGGGGTCATGTACCCACCCAAAGGAGGATTCAGTTATATCAGGCATTTAAGGTGGTGCAAAAGTAATTGCAGTTTTTGCCATTAAAAGTAATAATCTCTATCGGCTCTACCTCTTATATGCTGAGATATTGGACAAATTATTTGACCTGTCTGTGATTCAAAATCCCCTTGATGTGGTTTGGCTGTGTTCCCACCCAAATCTCATCTTGATTTGTAGCTCCCACAATTCCCACTTATCATGGGAGGGACTCAGTGGAAGGTAATTGAATCATGGGGTGGGAGGAGCTTTTGTGTGCCATTCTCTTGATAGTGAATAAGTCTCCTGAGAGCTGACGGTTTTATAAAGAGTTCTGCTGTACAAGCTCTCTCTTCCTTGCCACCATGTAAGATGTGACTTGCTCCTTCTTGCCTTCCACCATAATTGTGAGGTCTCCCCAGCCATGTGGAACTGTGAGCCAATTGAATCTCTTTTCTTTGTAAATTACCCAGTCTTGGGTATGCCTTTATCAGCCATGTGAAAACAAACCAATACACCCCTTGTATCTCATGGGAAAAATAATAAGACCCATCCCATTGGTTTGTTAAAATTAACTGAGTCAAGCATTAAGAATACTGCCTGAGACAAAGACAGTGCTAAAAAATGGTAAAACTGTTCAACATTCAAAAAATATTTATTAAGCACTTATTAAGTGCCAGTTACTCTTCTAGGTGCCTGAAGTAGAGTTGTGAACAAAACAGAGTGAAATCCCCCCCCCTTTTTTTTGAGACAGAGTTTCACTCTTGTTGCCTAGGCTGAAGTACAATGGCGTGATCTTGGCTCACTGCAACCTCTGCCTCATGAGTTCAAGCAATTCTCCTGTCTCAACCTCCTGATTAGTTGGAATTACAGCATGCACCATCATACCTGGCTAATTTTGCATTTTTAGTAGAGATAGGGTTTCTCCATGTTGGTCAGGCTGGTCTTGAATTCCTGACCTCAGGTGATCTGCCCAACTTGGCCTCCCAAAATGATTACAGGCGTGAGCCACCGTGCCTGGCCAAAATCCCTTCTTTCATTGAATTTTATTATTTTTCCCCTTTGGATGTCCAAATGTTTTGGCATTGTTTGTTGAAAGGACTATCCTTCCTCCATTGAATTACATTTGCACCTTTGTCAAAAATTAGCTGCCCATACTTGCAGCAGGGATATGTCTGGGTTTTCAGTTCTATTCCATTGATCTGTGGGTGTGCCTATACCACACTATCTTGATTACTGTAGCTCTAGAGTAAGTCTTAAAAGTGAGTAGTATGATTTCTTCCTTTTTAGTGTTTTTTCAAAATAATTTTAAGTTTTCTAGTTCGTTTGCCTGTTTATATAAATTTTAGAGTAGTTTGTCCATATCTACAAATGTCTCTCAGAAATCTTGATAAGGGCTGTATTAAACCTTTTGAGGAGAACTGACATCTTTACTATGTTGATTGAATCTTCCAATCCATGAACATGGTACATCTCTTCATTTATTTAGAGCTTCTTTGATTTCTTTCATCAACACTTTGTAGTTTTCACCATACAAGCCCTATAATATTTTGCTAGATTTATTCCTACATATTTCATTTTTATGAACAGTTGTAAATGGTATTGTTTTAAATTTTAGTTTAAACTTGTACATTGCTAGTATATAGAAATATGATTGATCTTTGTGTGTTAACCTTGTGTCCTACAACCTTGTTTAACTCACACATTAGTTCTAGGGGTTTTATTTGAATGTGTTTAGGTTCCTTGGAATGTTCTATGTATATAATCATCCCATATGTGGATGGCATGATAATAATAAAACAAATGGGAACAGTTTTATTTCTCCCTTTCCAGTATGTACAGATAATATAGATATTTGGAATTCATTATTATTACATCAGGGATCACAAATGCCCAAAGAGGCCAGTCTGGTGGAGACTGTGACAAATGGGAGCCCAGGCTGGCCAAAGGGGGCTGTAGCTACCTGGCTAAGTGGGAGTTTAAATCCAATCTTTAGATTGTTAAAACAGATCTCAATGTGAGATTTTCTAATAGGTAAATGTTGGTGAGTTACTCAATATTTGAATACCTCTTAGGCCAAGCAAAACATACCTGTAAACAGGACTAAGCTTGCACCAGTTTGCAACCTGGCACAAAATGGGCATCCTGTAGACAGAAGCAGAGGCTCCTCCTGCTGGATGTCACAGGTGGGCACTGCTCAAGGGATGTGCTGGGGAGCACTTGCTGCTGATTTGCCCCAGGTTCCCAGGTTGGACAAGAAGGCCTATGAAGATAAAGGTTAAACTGCATCTGTAAGGCCATCTCTGGGGTTCTCATGGATCAGAATCAGCTGGCTGGATGCTTTACTTTCTCCTCAGCAGCAAAGCAGCTGTGTCTCAGGTGACTGAGCTGGGGTGTGTGACTACAGGGTAATCCATGACAGGGGCTGGTGACAAGGAGGGATACAGCCAGGCCTGGACAGGTGAAAAAAACCTAGGAAAAAGGCTGGGCATGATGGCTCATGCCTGTAATCCCAGCACATTGGGAGGCCTAGGTGGGTGGATCAAGAGGTCAGGAGTTCAAGACCAGCCGGGCCAACATGGTGAAACGCTGTCTCTACTAAAAATGCAAAAATTAGCCTGGTGTGGTGGTTCATGCTTATAATCCCAGCTACTCAGGAGGCTGAGGCAGGAGAATTACTTGAACCCAAGAGGCAGAGGTTTGCAGTGAGCCGAGACTGTACCACTGCACTCTATCCTGGGTGACAGAGTAAGACTCCAACATACATATATACATACATAACAAACCTGGGAAAACTACAGAAAGTGGCTGAGTTGTCTATGTGCAAAATGGGAGAAGCCGGGGAAAGGGGAAGGTAAATGAATATTGAGTAAATATGCTGAGTATCATGCCAGTTTTCTCCCACTCTCCCTACCTTTTTTTCTTCCTTTCTTTCATGCAACATATATTTATTCAGGGCCTTCTCTGTGCCAGGCACTGTGCTAGGAACTCACCTCTCATTCTTTACATTTTCCTATAATGTAGGCATCATTCTCTCCATTTCATAATTGGGGAAACTAAGTCTCAGCAAGGTTAAGTGACCCACCTGTGGTTCCAGATCTGTCTGACTTCAATGATGGTGCTCTTTGTACCACATACACCTTGATATCTCACAAAGGGTGCAACAAACACCTCTGGTGTCTTTTGACAATCTTTGGTTCCAAGAGCTCTAATCTGGTAGGGGGAACATAGTAGAAGGAGCATCCAGGTGACTGCTGAATCCATAAATCAGGCAGACCATGACTGGCATTGTCCATAAAGTGGCATGAGGCATCAGCAGGAGTATGACCTGGGACAATAGTCTTCTGTAAAACTATCTACAAAGGGGCAAGGAGGAATCCAGTAATGCCTTAGGGTCTTAACTGTAGTTTTATTCATGGTGCAATTGGTAGTGAAGGAAGCCTGCATGTAGGACCAAGGGAGGCTTTGCTTCTGCACCTGGATGAGAGATTTAACTCGTAAGACCCACTGATGGGGTGAGAAATGCTGCTGGGTCACCTCCCACCTCAGACTTGACTCAGATGAGGAAGGTTGGATCTTGCAGACAGGTATATCAGGGACCTGATACTGAGTCTGTTAGGCAGAGACCCTGCTCATGCTGCCCACTTGTTCTGATTTCAATCTGCTTCCTCATGGATGACTAAGCGAACAGTAGAAATTAAAGTGGGGAGAATGGCTTGAGGGAGAGACTATTAATCAGGACTCTGAAATGGAAGTGACAGAAACTCCAACTTTAGTTTGCTTAAGCAAAAACAACAACAACAACAACAACAACAACAACAACTTACTGCTTTGCATGGGCAAAACTCCATGGGGTAGAGTCTCCATTCAGATATAGCTGGATATAGGAGCTCATACAATGTCTTCAGAATAGTCTTCAAGTGTCGTTGCTGCTTTCCTCTGCTCCTTTCCTCAGGCTCTACTGCTCTATCATGACTCTCAGCAACTCTAGGATCATGCCAGTTTCATTTCAGAAGTCCTGTGGAGAGAACTCATCTTCATCCCAGAGATTCCAACAAAGGTCCTGGAAATGAAGTCTTACCTGCTTTATTCCTTTGCCAGCCTCTGAACCAATCACCGGCCAGGGAGGGCTTGGGGTGAGCTGATGGGCCAGGCCTGGGTCACTGGCCCTCCATGGGCTTTGCTGGGGAGGACTGGGATTTCCTCAACTGAACCACAGGAAATGGGAGAGGAGAAAGTGGTTTCATAAAGGGAAATGGGGACGTTGCTCCCCAAAGGAAACAGGTGTTGGACACAATTGCTTCTTCCTGGAGTCAATCTCTTCTTCCTGGAGTGTCATCAGGGTCTGACCTTACTAGGAACTGGAAAGCTGCAAATGTTCAGTGATCTAATCAGAGAAGAACGTTTGCTCTCTGTCTCTTCACTCTGTAAATGCTGTTTTATATTTTGTGTTCTGCAGACAGGCTTTCTCACATCCTCGTCTTGCCGATTCCTATCCCATATCTTCATCCATGTGACAAGCCTACACTGACAAGTGTTCGGTCATAATTCCTAGGACGTTGTGCAGAATGTCTGTGGGGTCTGTCCAGCATCCATTCATCTTCTTCGTGTGGCAGCTCCCTGGTTTTTCTTTGGGGAGTGCTTCTCCCCACCAGACCACTGAATCCATGTAGTTGAAGCAGGGCTCTTCCCATACCCTACAACCCTGCTCCAGGAATGAACTTGTGATCCAGGCAGGGTCAATCAGAATATTTTAGCACGTGGCCACTGTGATTTTTTTCCAGGGATAGTCACATGAACCAGGTAAGGTCCTCACCTTGTGTATTAGTCTGTTCTCATGCTTCTAATAAAGATGTACCTGAGACTGCATAATTTATAAAGGAAGAAAGTTTAAGGGACTTACAGTTCCATATGGCTGAGGAGGCCTCCCCATCATGGCGGAAGACAAGTCACAAAGTTGACATGGTGGCAGGCAAGAGAGCTTGTGTAGGGGAACTCCCCTTTATGAAACCATCAGATCTCATGAGACTTATTGACTACCATGAGAACAGTATGGGGGAAACTGCATCCATGTTTCAATTATCACCACCTGGCACTGCCCTTGACACATGGGGATTATTACATTTTGAGGTAAGATTTGGGTGGGGACACAGCCAAAGCATATCACCTGGAGACTTTTGGTGGAACTTCTGGGAGAAAGGCATTCTCTTTACGCTGAGTTGCAAAGGTGGTAGAATTTTAGCCTAGATCTGCTAGAGGTTGCACTTGCCACTGAAGAATAAAGCCAACACAGATGGAAGCAGAGGGCTCACAATCATGAACTGTATTTAAAGAATACAATTTGCACTACCACACATGGCTAATTTTTGTATTTTTAGTAAAGACAGGGTTTTGTCATGTTGGCCAGCCTGGTCTCAAACTCCTTATCTCATGTGATCCACCTGCCTCAGCCTCCTAAAGTGCTGGGATTACAGGCGTGAGTCACCCAACATTAACATTAAAAAAGAGATTATAAGATTTGACAAGCAGACTCTTTGGCAATAATATAGCAAATTCCAAACTGACTCTAGTATAGCATCACATAATAGACAGCAGATCCTGAAAGAAATCAAAATATTTTGTCCCAAAATATATTTGTTTGACATATTTTGAAATGGCCCTGCAAAGCTATTTTGTGGAGCTAATTTTACATCTATAGAGAATCTCCGTTAATACAGCCAGGACTTTCCCAGATCTAGGAGAGATTTACTAAGAGTCTGACACCTTTTAAGGTCTAAAACCATTACCTGGAGGCTTCATCTGCATAGCAAGAACCTTGATCTCCACAATTCCCCTTGTCTTATCGCAGGTATTTCTTTCTATTGACTTCCAGTCTTTAGACACAGTTTAACTCTTTCAACCAATTGCCAGTCAGAAAATCTTCAAATCCGCTTATGACGTGTAAGTCTCCACCTCAAAATATCCCATCTCTTTAGGCTGAACCAATGTACACCTTTCATGTATTGACTTATGCTTTTACCTACAGTTCCTGTCTCCCTGATATGTGTAAAACCAGACTGTAACCCAGCCACTTAGGTAAACTTCTTCAGGACCTTTTGAGACAGTCCCAGAGCCACAGTCACTCACACAGGTTCAGAATAAGCCTCTTGACATATTTTACAGTTTTTTTTTTTTTGGTCAACTTTAGGAGTTGAGCACTTCAGAAGGCCCAGGTGGGAGGATCACCTGAGGCCAGGAGTTGGAGACCAGCCTGGGCAACATAGTAAGACCACACCTCATCAACAACAACAAAAAATTAAAATTAGGCTAGGCACAGTGGCTCACGCCTGTAATCCAGCACTTTGGGAGGCCAAGACGGGTGGATCGCTTCAGGCCAGGAGTTTGAGACCAGCGTGGCCAACACAATGGAACCCTGTCTCTACTAAAATTACAAAAATTACCCGGGCATGCTGGTGCATGTACCTGTAATCCCAGCTACTCAGGAGACTGAAGCAGGAGAATTGCTTGAACCTGGGAGGTGGAAGTTGCAGTGAGCTGAGATCGCACCATTGCACTCCAGCCTGGGAGACAGAGCGAGACTATCTCAAAAAAAAAAAAAAAGTTAATGTTGATCACTTATGCCTAAACTCCAAAAGGGAGGGGGTATAAGGAGGCATGTCCAACCTCCTCTATAGTCTTTTCTCACATTACTATAAAGAAATAGCTGAGATTGGGTAATTTATGAAGAAAAGGGGCTTAATCGTCTGGTTCTGCAGGCTGTACAGGAAGCATGATGCTGGCATCTGCTCAGCTTCTGGGGAGGCCTCAGGAAACTTACAATCACGGCATTAGGCAAATGGGGAGCAGCATTTCATTTGGCTGGAGAAGAAGAAAGAGAGAGTGAGGGAGGTGCCACACACTTTTAAACAACCAGATCTCATGCGAACTCTATCAGAAGGACAGTTGCAAAGGGATGGTACTATACCATTCATGAAGGACCACCCCCATGATCCAATCACCTCCCACCAGGCCCCAACTCTGACACTGGGGATTACAACTGAATGTGAGATTTAGGTGGGGAGGCACATCCAGATTATAGCAGTGCTCTTCCTGTCATGGCTGAGAATGCAAATTTTCAGGTTTCTCTGGGGTCCCTTTGGCCCAGAGGGGGCTGTTCAGTAGGCTGGGGGACTTAAGGATTCTATGTTTGGTTTATAAGAGCCAGAACAGTGTCTCAAAAACATTTTTTCTGAGCATCTGGATCCAGCTATGCCTGAAGCTTTCATTCACATTAGCAATTCTAGATTTCATTCACATTAGCAATTATCTTTCCATTTAGCTTAAGCAGTTCAAGTTGCAAGTAGGAGTCTACATGAAAACAGAGAGAGGGTCTGATTGACTTACTTTCATTGGCTTATGTGCCTGTGTGTCAGAGTCATGTGGTATAATATGGTGATGGATAGAGGGACTGTTTTCAGGAAGGGGGCCTGTCGGCTGGGGGAGGGTTGCTGGTTTTGGGAGTCTTAAGTGGCTCAGGGTGTCGTATGTTGAAAAGGTCAGAGAATGGCTAGGGAGGTGGCAGTAGAGAAGCTTAGGTGGGCACTCAGAGAGAAGCACAGCTGGGTATAGCAGGCTGGGGTTTAGAGAGGCTGGGGCCCTGTGGTGTCAGCGGTCATGGTTTCCTAGAGGCACATATGATGCTCAATGAGGGGCAGCAAGACTCCTCCCACTGGAGAAATGTCAGGCTTGGCTCTCAGCCTCTGCTGGAAATGTGCCTGCAATGTGAAGACCTGAGGCTTGGAGGAGCGAGGCACACCCCTAGAATCCAACATCTCCCTGCAGATGCAGCACCAAGCTCCGAGAACAGCTCACAGGTAAGGTCGCTGCATCCCAGTGTCACCTCAGACACACCCATGATGTGAGAGACCCTGGGGCATTTCCTCAGCCTGAGAGGCTCTGTAATGGACACAAATCTGGTTTCCACTGCAGTGGCTGGACAGCTTCATGTGTACCCCAAAACAGCCTGCCACTGGCAGCGTGACATTAATAGTCTTGTCATTCTGTCCCTTTCTCCTTCTGCCTGGGCATCTGTATGGACAATTAGGAAAAGACAATTTGATGCTGGAGAAATTAATTGCATTTGCCAAATGGGCTTGAAACACTCTACGGGCTGTTTCTCTGTCAACATAACAGATTATGGCACATAGAAAGTGTGTACTGTTGACTGCTGACACAATCATGTCTGGCTGTGGATCAGCTGTGATTTTTTTTTTTTTTTTGAGAGGAGGTGGGGTGGAGAGTGTGATATGCAGTAGACACAGGTGGTGATCCTGGAAAGAGCTTTGCCTCATTCATGTGTACTCCCTGTGGGCCACTATTTTCAGTAACAGAAAAGCTACTCACTGTTGAGGGCTTGCCATGTGCCAGCTGTGTGGTAGGATAGATTACCTTGAATCTTCATAACATTTGTATAAAGAATAGTATTAGTATCCTCATTTCACAGTTGAGGAAACCCAGGGGCAGAGATGGGAAGTCATTTTGCAACCACCCAATGGGTTCACCTTGCCTGCTGCCTAGAAAGAGCTGATTTATCAAGACAGGGAAATTGCAATAGAGAGGGAGGAATTCACACAGAGCTGGCTGTGCAGGAGACCAGTTTATTATTACTCAAATCCATCTCCAGAGCATTTGGGGAGCAGAGTTTTTAAGGACAACTTGGTGGGTGGGAGGAAGCCAGCGAGCTGGGAGTGCTGATTGGTCAGGGATGAGCTGTCTTCTTGCCCTGAGTCAGTTCCTGGGTCAGGGGCCACAAGATCAGATGAGCCAGTTTATTGACCTGGGTGGTGCCAGCTGATCCATCAAGTGCAGGATCTGCAAAATATCTCAAGCACTGATCTTAGGAGCCTTTAGAAAGGGTCAGAATCTTATCACCTCCAGCTGCATGACTCCTAAACCTTAATTTCTAATCTTGTGCCTAATGTTTGTCCTACAAAGGCAGTCTAGCCCCCAGACAAGAAGGAGGTCTGCTTTGGGAAAGGGCTGTTATCATCTTCGTTTTAAACTATGAGCTATAAGATAAGTTCCTCCCAAAGTTGGTTCGGCCGATGCCCAGGAATGTACAAGGACAGCTTGAAAGTTAGAAGCCAGATGGAGTGGGTTAAGTTAGATCTCCTTCACTGCCTCAGTCATGATTTTGCAAAGGCAGTTTCAATTTGCCTACACTTACCCAGCGAAATAAAACCCATGCTTCTTCCCCGATGCCCACTGTAGAATGTTGTAGACCCTGGATCCTTGGAGGTAAGTGAGGCAGGAGAAAACACCAAGGTCTTCCGGTGCAGGGAATCTGAGGGTGATTTGCACTGACTTCCCAAAGCTGGATCCAAAGGAAAACACCTGGGTCTCGGGGTAGGGAACCTGAGGCCAATTAATGTCAACTTCCTAAAGCTGAAAAGGGAAAACCCCATCTCCCTTTCCCAAGTAACAAAGGATCAAAGGCTACTTTCCCTGCAGCCCTCCCCCTGGATGGAAAGGGAGAGTGACTTGGGGGCCACTGCATAGGACGTCAATTCACTGCAGCCTTTAATTAGCCACAGGCTGAATTCTTCATCTAGATAAGAGGTAGCTGATAAGAACCTCAAACTAAGTACTTAAAACCTATGTAACAATATTGTATGTTCTTCACATGTACCCCAAAACCTAAAATGCAATAAAAATAAAAAAAAGAAAGAAAGAAAGAAAAAAAAACCCAGAAAACTTTGTAACCCGATTCTTGAGCCGTTTGCTGGGGCCCACCCCCACCCTGTGGAGTACTTTCTTGCTTTAACACATCCCTGCTTTCACTGCTTTTCATTCTTGCGTTTAATTCCTCTGCTACTTAATGTGTTTTGTGCAATTCTTCTTTTAGAATGCCAGGGACCCAGACAACTCACAGTCAAGGCCCTCCACTGGTCACAGTAATTCCTGTGTCTAAAATCATACATCTCATCAGATCAGGGGAAGCAGAAGATTACGACTGATTAATATCTAAGGACCTGGAGTCTGCGCTTCTGGGTTGCAGTCCTGGCTCTGATACTGCCTGTGTGTTATCTTGCGTAAATTATGTTGCCTCTCTAAACTTCAGTTTCCTCATCTGTAAAATGGAGAAAAGCAATTGTCCTAGAATTGTTCTGAGGATTAAAGGAGGTAACGTATGTAAATCTCTTAACAACTGGTAAATGCTTAACAATTGTTAACTTTTTTTTTTTTTTTGAGGTGGAGTCTTGCTCTGTCGCCCAGGCTGGAGTGCAGTGGAGTGATCTGGGCTCACTGCAACCTCTGCCTCCAGCCTCCTGAGTAGCTGGGACTACAGGTGTGTGCCACCATGCCCAGCTCATTTTTGTATTTTTAGTACAGATGGGGTTTCACCATGTTGGCCAGGATGGTCTCAATCTCTTGACCTCGTGATCCGGTCCACCTCAGACTCCCAAAGTGCTGAGATTACAGGTGTGAGCCACCGCGCCTGGCCAGTGTTAACTTTTATTACCATTGAGCAGAAGGGGAATGGCTGCTTCAGGAAAGGACTCCCTGGAGTAAGGGCCTAGCCCGACAAGTGGGAGAGAGTAGCTAAGGATTGAGGAGCACTCGGAGGACTAAAGCACTTGGGGGACTGAGCACTCGGTGGATTAGAGTTGTTAAGAAAATATTCACACTCATCCCTTGGTGTCAGGCTGGATCATGGATGTGTTTTGGCCAGTGGAATTCAGGCAATGCAATGGAAGAAGCAGAAGTCCCCTCAGAGCCACCAGAAGGAACACAGCCCTGAGGATACTTTGATTTTAGCTTAGTGAGACCTACACTAGACTTCCGGGCTCCAGAACTGTCAGTTGATAAATTTGCATTGTTTTAAGCTACTGAGTTTGTGATGATTCGTTACAAGGGCAATAGGAAATGAATACAGATGGTAGGTCCATTGTGTAAAAGGAGACCACTCAGGTCCCTCTTGTATTTTATTTTGAAGAATTATTATTATTATTATTTTCTGGGGACAGAGTCCTCTGCTGTCAACCATGCTGGAATGCAGTGGCACGATCATAGCTCACTGCAGCCTTGACCTCCTGGGCTTAAGCGATCCTCTCGCCTCAGCCTCCCGAGTAGCTGAGACTACAGGTATGCACCACCACATCTGGCTAAATTTTTATTTTTTGTAGAGAAAGGGTCTCACTTGTTGCCCAGTCTGGTCTCAAACTCCTGGCCTCAAGCAATCCTCCCTTCTTGGTCTCCCAAAGTGCTGGGATTATAGGCGTGAGCCACTAAGCCCAGTCCTCTTTTGTATTTTCCTATGAGCAGCAACGGGACGCCGGGGTGACCTTCCCACAGTGTATTTACGGTCCAGTTCCTTGGGTGCATTTCCTGCTTTTCAAGAGTGTTGCAGAACTTTTAGTCACTGACAAGAGTCCCCATTCCTCAATAACATGCTCCTTGTTTTCTCTTCAACCCTCACCCTCAGTGTCCTCGCAGTCCAGATTGCAGTAACAGCCTGTCCAAGGCAGGTTAGCCTTTCCGCACTGCATTCCCTCCTGTCCTTCCAGCCCCTGCCTCCGCCTCCTTCTAAAGGCACATTCTCATTTTCACACTTTTGTTATGGCCATACCTCACTTCCGGGCACCACGATCTTATTGGGTATTAATTGCTGCATAATGAATTATCCTGAAACAGAGGCTTAAATCAACAAACATTAGCTTAGTCTGTGGGTCAGGAATTGGGGGTCCTCCGGCTGAGGGTCTCTTCTGAGGCTGCAATCAAGGTGGCATCCCGGGGCTGCAGAGTCACCACAAGGTTGCTGACATGGCTGTTGTTGGCAGGGCCCAGGTCCTCGATGGCAGCTGACTGGGGACAGCTTTTCTTCACCCAGCAGCCTCTCCATAGGGCAGCCCACAACTTCCTCTTCCCAAGAGCTCAGCAGATGGAAACTGCTAGAAAGATGGAACTCACAGGCACTTGTAATGGAATGTCAGAATTGGCATCCTATCACTTTTGCCACATTCGACATTGGTTAAAAGTGAGTCACTGCCTCTGGCCCAAACTTAGGATGCCACATGAGGACATGAACCCCAGGTGGCAGGGGTCACTGAGGACCACCTTCGGGGCTTCCTATCACAAGAGGCATGTCAAGATGCTCAGGACCACCACCCAGGAGCCAAAGTTGGTGCCATGTCTGTGTGTCATCCCATCTTACAGATGAGAAAATTGAGGCTCAGAAAGGCTAAGGAAGAACATGCCTGACACCCCTCAGCCTCCAGCAAATGGCAAAACCATGATGGTACCCGGTCGTCTGGTTCCTGAGCTCCGACTCTTCCACTAGACTCTGTGGGCTTGGTCCGGCCAGGTCATCACCCACTGCCTGCCAGCCTGATTCAGTCTCCATTCTGTTTCCTCACTTCCTCCCCCTTTTCCACATCTGCCTGTCTCTGCCTTTTGGCTGGCCTTTCTCACTGTGTCCTCTCTGTTCCTGTGATTGCTGGCCTCCGGTCGGTGTGTCATTTTGTCTGTGTATCTGCCTAGCCTGGTCGCTCTTTCATGCTTGCCTCATTATTTCCTCCCATGCCGCTGTCTGGGTCTCATCTGTGACGTCTCATCTGTTCCTTGTCTCTATGTCTGCTGGGTCTTTGGCTCTGTGGGTCTGTGGGTCTCTCTGTCTGTGTGTGTGACTGTCATGGGCTTTGCTGGTGTGCGCCTCTCTGCCTCTCTCTCCCCTGCGCCTGTCTGCCTGTCACATGGCCTGTCTCCCTGTCTCTTTTATATCTATTGTGCCCCGCACCCATGCATCCCTCTCTGTCTCTCCCTCTCTTTGTCCCCATGTTTTTCTAGGGGCATTCCTCTGGACCCTGTCATCTCCCTTCATCTCAGGCCACAGTGAGCTGCCTTTGGTTTTATCTAGCCTAAGAGGCAGTTTTGATTATTTATTGATGCTGTCACATATTAATTGTTATCTTTATAATAACATTTAAAAAATGGACGTTGAGCCCCTACCTGCTGGCGGTGGCAGCCCACCGGCATGGTTCTCCTGCCTCACGGACCTACGGAACTGCCCTGCTCCTATTTATCAGACTTCAATACTCATCTCCTTTGGAGACCGGCGGCTCCAATGTTACAATCACAGCAATATTAGAATAACAACTTAAAACCAATCATTTTTATGGGGACACACACAGTATAAAAAGACCTGCCTATCTGAGGACACATATAACATCAGCAACTATTGCCCCATAAACCTGTCAGTTAGAGAAACATCTCAGGGAGTCCTTGAACACCATTACCCAAGTTTAACCGGGGAGAGGGAGAGAGAGGGAAAGAAGGAGAGAGAGAGGGAGAGAGGACTTTGCAAATCATTTTTCATGGAGGTCTGGAAAAAAAACATGTGAGCGATCGATTCCAGAGAGAGCCAATGGATTGAGTTTAAATGGCCCAGGGCTGGCCACAAGTGGTGCTTGGCATATGTCTCCTGAAATTATGGAGGAGGCTTAGAAAGGAGCTGGGGGAGAGAGGCTCTCAGTATGCATGACCAGCCCAACTCCCTTTGGTTCCCATTCTAGGTTTGATTCCCCTGAATCAGAACCTTAGAGGAAATTTTGTGTCAGGTTTTTATTAGGAAGCATTTCCAGGGAAAATTAAAAGAGGAGTGAGGAACTGAGAAAGAGAAGGGAAAGAGGTGGCTATGCCGGGGTGTGGTATCAAGTGATGCCCTGCAGAGCAAAGCTTGGTCTCACTACAGGGGAGCCCCAGTGACAGGGCACGTGACACCTTTTCATTGTCCCAACCCTGGAGAAAGGCAGCCAGACTATTGATTCCCCTGCACCCATTGGCTAAGGGGTTTCACGTGGCTTCCTGGCTATTTCTGGATCTTTGTGTGCACAGGCAAAGGGGGTTCCAGAAGCCTGAAGCCCAGCCCCCAGCAAAGAGTTGCAGGTGCTGGCTGTTGGAATGAGAGCAGATTGTGAGCCAGTGTGCATAACCACGGCACAGAGGGCAGAGGCGATGCAGACAGCAGGTTGACAGCATTTGCCACACATCCCTGGGCAGGGCTTGCATCAGCTTTTATTCTGGGTCTCTGCTGCAATGACTCTACTTGGGATTGGGGTTGACGTTGCCAGAACTTGGATTTTTTTAGTTGGTGAGCCCTTGACTCTATTAACTAGGAAGTTTCTTCCCTCTGAGGACTCTAGTGCTTCTGGTTCTTCCTGAGGCTCCTGGAGGAGTGATGAACATCTTCAGATGCAAACTGTATTAGTCTGTTTTCTTGCAGCTGATAAAGACAGACCTGAGATTGGGTAATTTCCAAAGAAAAAGAGGTTTAATAGACTCACAGTTCCATGTGGCTGGGCAGGCTTCAGAATCATGGTGGAAGGCAAAAGTCACGTCTTACATGGCAGCAGACAAGATAGAAAAGGAGAATCAAGCGAAAGGGCTGTTCTCCCCTTATAAAAGCATCAGATCTCCTGAGACTTATTCACTACCAGGAGAACAGAATGGAGGAAACCACCCCCATGATCCAATTATCTCCCATCCCACCAGGTTCCTCCCACATTACATGGGAATTATGGAAGCTACATTCAAGATGAGATTTGGGTGGGGACACAGCCAAACCATATCATGACACTCTCATGAAGAAGCATTCACCATCCAGTGCTCTGCAAGAGCTCTGGCTCACTGGCACTAAGATGCAGCAGGCAGAATTCTTGGGCTCAAATAAAACACTCTCCACTGAGCTGGCAATGGAATCAGGATGCATCATTTAGCAGTAGCTCTTCCAGAAACCAACCAACCAACCAAACCAGAACCTTGACTTGTAAGATGAAGGTGGGAGTAGAAGCAGCTTTCACAGGGTCATAGATTCTCCAATATGGTGCCTTTGTGTAAATTAGAGCAAGTGCCCTTTGCTGGTTGGATGGGCACTGCGTGCACAAACACAACTTTGTCATAGAAGAAGGCTTCTTTTTGGACAGATTCAGCTCAGCATCAGAGCATGGGATTTGATAAGGGGACTGAGGTGATAGATTTCAGCCCTCACTCACCCCATCTGTTGGGTGCATTGTGCAGTGTGCACACTGTACCGTGTGCATGACAGCCCTGAGCTTTTCACTGATGTGTCTTAGTACAATTCGCAAGGGATTGCAGGCTGTAAACATCATGAAGTTGGGAGCTGGGTCAGGATTGTCCACCACTGTGTCCCCTGGCATGAAATACAGTGCTTGATACAAAGTAGGCATTCAAAAAATACGTGTTGAAGAAAGTAATGAATGAATATAGTTTAAATGGCTTAGGAATTGCTTGGCATATCACAGTCAATAAATGTTTGTCAAGTGGATGAGTGAATACTCCCATGTGAAATTCCCACGTGAATTTCCATGGTGCCATAGAAGGAGAGACCATATAGCATGCAAGCTTGTACTAGCTTTACTGGGTTCAAATTCTTATCTGCTGCTAAATAGCTGTGTGATCTTGGGAAAGTTACTTCTACTCTCTGTTCCTCTGTTTCATCATCTATAAAATAGGGTTAATAACAGGGCTTAATTTCACAGGGCTATTAGGAGGTTAAAAGAGTTCATTGCCTAACACGGTACCTGGCAGATAGTAACTCCTTCATAAATGTTAGCTCATATTATGATTATTGGAGGTGACAGCCCTCTGATGCTCTGTGCTGCTCTGACATTTTTAGAAAGCAGTGCCACTTTCTGGGTGTCATAGTCTAAAAAAAACAATGACGTATTTCATAGTTGCTTTGACTATGAGATCCTCCTGGAGGCTGCTCAAGATATAATTATTGAATGACCTACGTCCCATAAAAATTGTTCAGAAAGGAGTAATTCAGTATGAGATAAGAAAACTTTTAGGAAGCCCTTTGTTTATTCTTTTTCCAGTCTATTCATTTTGCATAAACTTCATATTTTGAATACATCAATTAAAGAAGTGCTCTTTATGCATGGCAGCCCCTCAGCAATTGGTGGGGAGAGACCCACATCCCCAGGAATGAGACCTTATTGGATTTACCCAATCAGCCTAACTCATTCCTCCACTGATTGGCTCAGAGATGGTCATGTGACTCATGATTGGTTCAGAGATGGGCATGTGACCCAGTTTGAGCCAATGAGATGAGAGATGATGCTGGCTGGAGTTTCTGGGAGGAGCTATTTCCAGACTCTACCTCTTGTTTGAGGACATTCCTGGAAGCCTCTGGCAGCCATCTTGTCTCCATAAGGGGATCCAGGCTTGGTTTGAAGAAACCTCTATTGAAAACTGGGAGGAGATTGAGTGACATCGTTGAGCTCCTGGGTCAACACCTCTAAAGCTGCTCTCCCATGGCCTGTCAGTCATGGGAATCAATGACTTTCTTTTATTATCTTAGCTAGAGTTGTTTTCTCTTCCCTGCAGGAGGATGGTCTCTAGCTGAGGCATCGGATCTTCATCTACTCTTTTTTCAATCTATTCCTTATGATATTAACATTGCACATGGAGTTCATCAAGGCTCTGAGTTTTGAAGCTTTAAAGCCTTGTTTCCCTTCCCTACCTCCCTTCCTCCCTCCCTTCCTTCCTTCCTTGTCTTTCTTTTTCTTTCTTTCTTGAGATGAAGTCTCACACTGGAGTGAAATGGCAAGATCTCAGCTCACTGCAACCCGTCCCTCCTGGGTTCAGGTGATTCTCCTGTCTCAGCCTCCCAAGTAGTTGGGATGACAGGCACCCACCACATGCCTGGCTAATTTTTGTATTTCTAGTAGAGATGGGATTCTGGCCATGTTGGTCAGTCTGGTCTTGAACTCCTGGCCTCAGATGATTCGCCCACCTCGGCCTCCCAAAGTGCTGGGATTACAGGTGTGAGCCACCATGACCAGCCAAAAGTCTTGTTTCTTGAATGTCATTTCTTCTTCTCAGTCACCTGCCCTGAATCCACAGGTACATGACTGCATGGCAGGGCTGGAAGGATAGTGGGGAGACTGTGTTCCAGGAAATGGAGGGGGAATAACATGGGTTAAGATCTCAAAAATTAGCTACCACACGTGTGTGTGTGTGTATGAAGCACAGCACTAAGCACCTTATCTGCATTATTTCATTGAATTTTCCCCATCTCCTGACAAGTTACTATGATTATGTCCCTTTACAGATGAGGAAACTGAGGCCTAGGATGATTTGTCCCCTCTCAAAGCACACATCTGGCAGGTAGCCCAGCTTTGTATTGAGCCCGGCAGGCTCCAGAGTGCGTGACACCCGTTCAGAGCTGTGTCACAGCCTGGGAGTGAGAACCAGTTGAGAAGCGTGCAGGGTGCAAGGCTCTGAAGATCCATATGGAAATTGCCTACAGAGTAATTTTATAGACAATTAAATCTGTAAAGATTGGCCAATATATGCACTTAAAGCTGTGTGCAGAGGTAACTGCCAAGTTTCCTTCCATCTACTGAAGCATTTTTAAACAAAGAAGGATGGTTTAACTGGCTGAAGGCTTAGCAGGCTAATTAGAGAATGGAAGGATAGAGCTGAGTTCCGGGAGGTGGCATGGTGAGGGAGACAGGGCTGGGGATCACCTGCCCCATGGACGCCCTCTCTCAGGAGGCTGTGTGCTATGGTGGAAGTGGCATGGGTTTTGCAGTTGGACTGACCTAGACTGACCAATCCTTGCCTCCCTGTCACCAACTTTGTGACTCCAGCAAGTACTGCTCCATCTTAAGCCTGAGTTTTCCCACCTGTGAAATGGAACATCTACTCCCTGGGGCTGCTGCCAGGATTAGGCAGTATATTAGTCAGCATTCTCTAGAAGGGCAGAGACAATAGGGGATATATATATATATATATATAAAGGGGAGGCTGAGGTGGCAGATCACCTGAGGTCAGGAGATCAGGAGTTCAAGACCAGCCTGGCCAACATGGCGGAGCCCTGTCTTTACTAAAGATACAAACATTAGCCAAGTGTGGTGGCAGATGTCTATAGTCCCAGCTATCTTGGAGGCTGAGACTGGAGAATCACATGAGCCATCACCCCTGGCCCTGATGAGCTCTTCTTGGGTATGTTTGGACTCCCCCCACTCCCATCCCATTGGTTCCTTCTCATTAGGTATTAATGTGAGCACGTCTATGTATTCTCTTTTTACATTTGAATAATATCTATCTCCACACAGATCATATATGTATCGAGTACCTTTGTTGTATTTAATTAATGGCCCCAATTCTTCCTCCCTTCTTATAGCCGTGCCCTTTGCCGGGCACCTTTGAAGTTCCTCCCACTAGGGATAAAACATGCTTATTGTGAACTGAACGCGAGCCCGGGAATCTCGTCCAGCGAGAGGGTCCCAAACCTGGAAGAGAGCGCGCGCCAGAAAAAAGGAGATAGAAAAGGCAGGGTCTGGAGAGCTACATGCGCTGTGCTCATGCAGCAGCTTTATTTTGCAATGTGTTTCATTATATACTTTTCTGAAGTTAAAGTTGTTTATGCCAAATTAACATACTTAAGTTACAGTAAGCAAGTTACACCCAGTAAGTAAGTTAAGCCCAGTAAGTAGGCTA
>CAUYQU010014518.1:0-29065 GCA_963574635.1 Cheracebus regulus | reverse complement strand
TTGACCTTATCTAACAACAATGTATTATTATTTGTTGATTAATTACGGTAAATACACTTTACTAATACAAGAAGTTAATAATATGTGAACACTTTGTCTCAATTTTTCTGCAAACATTAAACTTACTAAAATGAAAAGTATATTTTAAAAATATTAGCACAATTGCTTAGTATATATTATTTTAGAGCTTGAAGAAATCTAGAGATATTTTAATATAACTGTAAGGCCGGTTGCTTTGCTGGGAGCTCGGACGCACCCTCTCCCCCTTTTTTCCCTTTTACAAGCCCCGAGCAAGCTCAGACATGCTCAGGCATGTTCCCTTCTCCCTTGCTCGCACAGCCTGGTCTTCTCTTAAAGAGCCCAGTATGCAAACAAGGTGCTGCAACCATAGCTTCTTAACAACCAATAGCAGTTAAGTCTTAACAACCAATAGCAGCCAAGTCTTAACAACCAATAGCAGTCGAGCCTTAACAACCAATAGCAGGCAAGTAATTCCAACCAATAACAAGCCAAGTCCTAGGTCAAGGCTTGTAACTTACCCAATAGCAGTCTTGCTCTCCCTCAACCAATCGAGCTGTTTCACTCCCTATAAAACCCCCTGTCTGAGAGGAGTCTATGTGACTTCTCCGGCCCCTCCTGTCTGGACCACAGAACCTCACCCGGGATCCTGAATAAATTCCCTTGCATTGGATTATTTTGATGCTGGCCTCAGTTTCTTCATTTTATCCTCGGTAACAAACCTTACACCTAGGAATAGCACTAATTAATTTTCAGTGCCTTTCACCATCTGAGAATTTTGGTCACAAAGGTTCATTTCTAAAAGATGCCCTAGAGCAGATTTAAGCAGAGTCCTTTAATTGGGATGAGTGAGCAACAGTTGGATTTTCTGAATTGAGTTCTTTCAGTGGTTAACCAGAGCACATAGAGACAACATTAATTGCCTCATAGCTCCCAAATGGAGATGAAGGGAGGGAAAAAAGAAAGCAAAGCCGTCAATGGTCTGACTGAATTAGTCCACAGGAATCGTTTCTGTGCTTTGTTTCTTCATGTGAACTCTGGTTTGAAAGCAAAAGATTTGAGTTATGAACAGGTAGTATAGCAGTTGGAGTACATAATAACATTTATAATTTGATATCAAAATTTAAAAACCCTTTTCTATGAATAATGCCTTAAAGAGATAGGGCTTAATGGTTGAACCTGTCAGGGTTTTTTAAATTTTTTTCTTTTTTGGGTGGGATTTATGAAATTTAGGCTTTTATTGCTTTGTATACTGAAATATTCTCTTGCCTATGTTATAAGTATTCACACACACAGGCACACAGATACAGACACGAAGAGTGCTGGTTGATGAGAGCTTTTCATTTCAAAAGAGAACTGTCAAATTTGTGAAAGAATAAAGTCTGTAGAGTAAGTGCTCAATTGCAAGATGTTGCATTTTACATAGAATGAATCATGCTTTTAGTTAAGCCATATATAAGCTATTTCCATAAATGTATACTATGTGCATGAGTCCAAGAGAAATTGTGATGGGAGAGAGAAATACTGATGATACTATCATGCTTGTCTTCTGTGTTGTGCTATATTCTTGAGCCTACTGTTGTTCATGGCTAGGAGACAAGCTGGGCAGTCAGTGGGTTTTAGGGTCATATTCTGTATCCTTGCATTGACTTGATAAAAGATCCCAAGGAAAGCACTTCAGCTTTCTCTAATGGACTCTCTTAATTTGCCAAAATGAACATGATGTGATAGCAAGAGGTATGCTTTACGAACTCCCCAGATCAGCGGCATCAGGGCCAACTCCACAAAGCACTGCCAGAGTCACTGGATCTCTGGTGGCTAATAGGATCATCATATCCTAAATGTCCATTTCCAAAAGTGTCTACTTCATGTCCATCTGTAGGACTTGCCTATTACCTAGAAGCTTCAGATTTTGACAACTGGATTGAAATGTTGAAACTTTAGGCAATAAGGCATGCTTTTTATTCAAACTGTTCATTCTAGGATAAAGTTTTTAGGTCCACACTTAAAGGCTGCTTACCCTAGCAGAAAATAAGGATGAGGGATTTTGTAGTTGTTTTCTGAGTGTCTTGTTATTGGAGTGTGAAAAGCTGCAAATGGAGGGCTCCTCTCTGTCACATGTCTTGGCCCAGGCACATGCTTTGTTGACACCCTTGTTCAGTGCTTTCTCTCTGTCTGTGCCTGCAGGCCTTTGCCTCAGGCACGCTCAACCCCAGCTGCACAGAGCAATGAGCTATGGTCTGGTTTAAGTAGCAACAAGACCTGATTATTCTGTGTGACATTGTCTGCTTCTCTTCATTTGTTAATCGCTTGTCTTCTGTGTTGTGCTATATTCTTGAGTCCACTGACATTTTTCTAGAAATAACCATGGGAAAGATCCTGTGATACTTTGTCTCAAGTGGTAAACAGTAACTGGGAATTTTAAAGCTGCAAATGAAGCTGTTATAAAGTTCTAAAGCTAAAGCTGCAAGTTACTGAAGAAATATGAGGCAGGCCTCAGGAGAATCTGGAATGAGATTTGTACTCAGGTAATGAAGATATTTCCAGAAATTCCCACAAATAGAAGTTGGTTAAAGCTTCTTTTCCCTTCTCTTTTGTTTCAAAAGAAATAGTATCCTGTCTTTCTGAAAATTCACTGCCCCCATTCACTTCAGGACTGTGCTCTGTCAGTTATCTTCTCTCTGTAGATCTTGAAGTTCTTTTTTTCCTGGTGTCTTTCACCTGCAAAACATTCTCAAGCCACCTCTAGCACCCTATTCCCCACAAATTTCCATGACTTTATATCTCAACCTTTATCCCTTTTCGATCTGCCTTCTGTGTATACTACTGACCTGAAAGTGTTCATTCAGTGGGTACTTTGAGATGAAATGTGTCTTCTCAAAGTAGATGTGTTGAAGTCTTAGCCTCCTGTACTACAGAATGTGACCTTATTTAGAAATAGGGTCTTTATAGAGATAATCAAGTTAAAATGACATTATTAAGGTGGGCTCAAATACAGTATGACTGGTATCTTTATAAAAAGGGGAAATTTGAACATAGAGACAGATGTGTACAGCGTAGATGATATGAAGACAAAGGGAGAATATCATCTACAACCCAAAGACTGCCTGAGGATACTATAAGCTAGAAGAAAGGCCTGGAGCAGAGCCTTCCTCACAGCCCTCAGGAGGAACCAACAGTGTTGACACTTTGATCACTCATCACTAGCCTCCAAAACCGTGACACAATAAATTTCTGCTGTTTAAGCCACCCAGTTTTTGGTACTTTGTTATGCAGGCCTAGCAAACTAATGCAGTGGACACAAATATGATTTCCTAATGATTGAATCCAAAAGCTCCTTCTTACCCACTGTGTTAGTCTGTTTTCCCATTATTATAAAGAAATCCTGAAATACCTGTTACTGGGTAATTTATAAAGAAAAGAGGTTTAATTGGCTCATGGGACTTGCCTTGTCTCAGATGAAACTTTGGACATTTGAGTTAATGCTGGAATGAGTTAAGATGTTGGGGGATTATTTGGAAGGCCCAATTGTATTTTGAAATGTGAGAAGGACATAAGATTTGGGAAGGGGTGAGGCAGAATGATATAGTTTGGATGTGTGTCCCGACCCAAATCTCATGTTGAAATGTAATCCCTAATGTTGAAGGTGGGGCCGGTGGGAGGTGACTGGATCATAGGGGTGGATGTCTCATGAATGGTTTAGCACCATTCCCTTAATGCTGTCCTTGCAATAGTGAGTTCTCACAAGATCTGTTTGTTTAAAAGTGTATAGCACCTCCCTCCCTCCCTCTTGCTCCTGCTCTGGCCATGTGACATTATTCTTTCCCCTTCACCCACCATGATTGTAAGCTTCCCGAGGACTCCCTAGAAGCTAAGCAGATGTCGGCACCTGTACGTGCTTCCTGTACAGCCTGAAGAACCATGAACCAATTAAACCTCCTATCTTTATAAATTACCCAGTCTCAAGTATTTCTTTACAACTATGTGTGAATGGACTAACACACTCACTCTGGTCAATTCCTCTGTATACTTTAATTCTATAAATCTCTTTTAAAATTTGAGAGTCAGCATAATGAGGCAGAATAAACCAGAGCTTTGCAATTAGGAAAAATGATGTTCAAATTCTTGGATAATTTTATTCATCTTCTCTAAGCCCATGAAATAAAATTTGTATCTGCCTTACATGGTGATTGTGAGGATTACATGAGATAATGTATGTAAAATATGTGGCATAAGGTAAGCACAAAATAAAAAATTATTGGACACTGCAGTCAGCTTGGGAAGAACCTAGACATTGAGTGGTTAGCTGAAACACTAAGTCAAATAGTAGTACCTTGAAAGTGAAAATGTGATGATGGGTTAGGGTAAGTGTTTGCTCCTTCTCCATGTTCTAACCTTTCTCACTATACTTAGTGGTGTTATTTATTTACTTAGTTTTATTTGTGTGGTTTCTCTCCTATTTGATTTCAAGATCATTGATAGTGGATACAGAGAATAATTGATCAACGAAGAAATGAGTAAATGGAACAAATCTAGAAGCCCATTCTTGGCCAGTCTGAGGGGTAAGGGTTCATGCTGTGTATCAAGGCTCAGTGTATAAAGGAATGAAATATGTGGAGCTACAAATAGCAGAAGCTGCTATTCTGTAATCCCAGCACTTTGGGAGGCTGAGGCAGGCTGATCACCTGAGGTCAGGAGTTTGAAACCAGCCTGGCCAACATGGTGAAACCCCATCTGTACTAAAAATACCAAAATTAGCTGGGCGTGGTGGTGCACACCTATAGTCCCAGCTACTCAGGAGACTGAGGCAGGAAAAGCACTTGAACCTAGGAAAGGGAGGTTGCAGTGAGTTGAAATTGTGTCCCTGCACTCCAGCCTGGGTGACAAAGTGAGACTCCATCTCAAAAAAAAAAAAAAAAAAAAGGAAGCTGCTATTAAATAATTGATTGATTGTTAGGACTAAAATGTGTTCTTTTGAAATTCTCAACAATCCTCCTCTGCCAGGACTGGATCAACTTTTTTTTTTTTTTTTGGTGGTAAAGCACTACTGGAGTGGATTTACTGGAGTCAATCAAGCTGAGTGAGCAATGAATATGCACTTCCAACATGTTTCTTGAAACTCTATATACTAGTGTTGTATGTTGTTGTCACTTCTATGATTTCATCAGATTTGTCCACTTGTGCTACTCAGACAAATAACCATAATATTGACTTTTTTAGTAGTTGCTGATTTTATGAATGCACAGTGCCAAATCAGAAGGAGCATTCACTTTATGGGCCAAAATTATATGGCAGTAATCCTGGAAATCACAAATATAAGTACATTGGAACTATCTACTTCTCTTGTAGTTTCAAAACATAAGCTGGATGTTGACAAGAAGGGGCTTCCTCAGTGATACAGTTTGGATGTGTGTCCCCACCCAAACCTCATATTGAAATGTAAATCTCAGTGTTGGAGATGGGGCCTGGTGGGAGGTGATTGGATCATGGGGTTTAATTTCTCATGAATGGCTTAGCACCATCCGCTTGGTGCTATCCTTGTGAAATGCAGTGAGTTCTTGCAAGATCTGGTCATTTGAAAGTGTGTGGCCCCTTCCTGCTTTTGCTCTTTTTTCTACTTTTGCCATGTGAGGCACAAGTTCCTACTTCACCTTCTGCCAAGATTGTAAGCTTCCAGAGGCCTTCCAAGAAGCATATGCCAGTTTTGTGCTTCCTGTACAGCCTGCAGAACTGTGAGCCAAATAAACCTCCTTTCTTTATAAATTACCCAGTCTTGGGTATTTCCTTATAGCAATGCAATGTTGGCCTAATACACTCAGCAAATACTAATTTTCTTTGATAAACAGTCTGGAGGCTATTTGTATTCCTCATTATATGATCCTCCCACATGGGTTTGCACTGACTTTTTAATTATTCAAACATAAGATTCCCTTTCACACCAATCTGAGGAATATCTTTTCTAATTATTTAGGGGTCTAAATAGCTTTTTCTAACAACTCTGTATTTACTCAATTTACCCATAACTCTTATCCTCCTGTCCATTTATTCTAGTCTAGATACAAATATTTCTCAGTGCAAGAATAGAAATAAATAACAGTAGATTTTTTTCTAGTGCTGTTCATTTCCAGGCTCATCATGGGACTTAAAATGAAAAGCTATATTAATACTTCACTGAGTAAGATGGTTTACTTGGCTAGATAAGATGGTAGGCATGCATAATATATCAATGACATTTTAAAAAGAGGAAATAGGTGTGTTACTCTCACCCTTGAAAGAAAATTAAAAGCATAATGCAGAGTGTGGCAAGAGAGGAAGCTGAATAAATGCATTTTTTTTTCCTGAGAAAGAGAAGACATAAAGTGATTCTCTGTTCCAGGCCAAATCTTTTTCCTAACTTGGGCCTGATTCAGTATTGTCCAGTACACACTTTACTATAAAACTCGGAGTATTTAGGGTATCCACAGTCAATGTCCCATTGTATCATACAACCCAAGTCTTCTTTTAAATACTCTGGCATGCATGTCCTTATCTCAGTGTTACTGATAACACTGAAAAATTGGGGGCAGCCTAAATGTCAAACAGTTCAAAACCAATTCATTAAACTATGATACTGACATGAGATGGCATATTATACAGCTGATATAAATTTTGTTGTGGAAAGAGATTTGATGGCATTGGATGATGTTCACAGTATGTCTATAATTGGGAAGGAAGCAGATTTCATAATAGTAAATACTATGGGAACCTAACAAAATCAGTACATGTAGTCATAGAAGTCTGGAATATAGTTTCTCTAATTTTTACTGGTGACTGACTCTGGGTTGTGAAATTAAAGTTGAGTTTTAAGTTTCTTTGTGATTTTCTATATTCACTATATTTTTTCTAATGAACATATATTAACTTTACAATCAGGAAGAGAAAAGGGGAGGATACCTCTCCCCTTTGTAAACACTATGTAACGGGTTGAATGGTGACCCCCAAAATGTATGTTCACTTCCTAACCCACAGAAATTATGAATGTGGTCTTACTTGAAAAACGAGTCTTTGTAGCTATACCTAAGTTAAGAATTTCATGAGTCATTCTGGATTATCCATGTGGTCCTAAATCCAATGACAAGTGTCTTTATAAGAGACAGAAGAGGAAAAACCACAGACACAGATGTGAAAGCCCTGTGAAGATCAAGGCAGAGGTTGAAGTGATATGGCCACAAACTAAGGAGTACTGACAGCTACCAGAAGCCAGAGGTGACAAAGAATCATTCGCTTCTAGTGCGTCCAGGAGTGTAGCTTTGTTGACACCTTGCTTTTTGGCCACCAGAATTGCAAGAAAATAAATTTCTGTTTAAAACTTGTGGCAATTTGTTTCAGTGGTCACAGGAAACTAATATGTCCTGCAATGGCCCATGCTGCCAATTGGTTATTTATTCTATGTGAGCATCTGACTGGGCTTTTGTCTCTCACTCTTCAAAGTCCCAAATCACTATGTTCGCCATCTTCAAAGAACCATGCTGAGCTCTGTTGCCAGTTCAGTGTCCACTACAAATTGTGTGCTTCTTTTTTCCTTCTTCCTGTCCATCTTTTCTTTCTTCTCATTCGTGAGATGTTCCTTTTGATTACTACAGGTTGCAGCTATCATTTGGTCTTCCAGTTTTCTCTGGCAATTGAACATTTGTTACTTGTCACATTCACAAAAGGACCTTAATGGCTGCCTAGGGCCTCTGTATTTTCAAAGGAGACCTAGTGACCTTCACCACACTTTAAAATATCTGCTGTGACTTAAAGAAGCTCCCAAACGACATTGGCACTCAGGCTACCTGGGATATATTACTATCCAGTTAAGGGAGAAAGGGAACTTCTTTACAGCAACATGGGGAAAATTCATTCCCACAGTCACTGAAGATATTTCCCAAACATCACAGGTGGAGAATTTGCAGATATTTTGTTGTTTCTATTTGCTTAGTAGAAGAGGCTTATTGGTGACCTGATACTGCCTACCATGCCACCCTCATTTCTTTCCTTTTGCTGATGGGCCAGTGATCTTTCGGTGGTATGTATCAATGCCATTCCTCATCCTGAGGCCATTGCTCCCACTCTCTGTTCTACCTGGAATGAGACCCTCTTAGCTTGACTTTCTCTCCTCCCTCTCTCCTGATCCTTCAGTCTTGGCTCAAGTATTACGTTCAAGAATCCTTTGCTGACTCCCACTTCCCAGCCTGGACCAGACACTAGGCCTGACCTCTTGTGTTTCTCTAGTAGCATAGCCTCACCTCTATTCTCCATGTATTTGCAATACTGGGAAGTGATCTCTTTGTTAAGGTTGGACATTTTCAAGTTCCATAAGACAAAAGAAAGATGAAATGAAGCAACCTCTTGTATTAATGGAGTATTTTCTATGGCAGAATAATCTCTGCAAGGAAAAGGCTGTGTGTCACTGCCATGGAAATCTTTTGTCTTCTGCCCACTAAATCTGTGTACTAAATTCCCTAAGCAAAATTCATTTTCTTTTGCAAGAAGAAAAGAGGCAGAAGTGGGCAAGAAAAGTTGAACAGGGGCCTCCTGAATGTGAGAAAATTCTTGTTTTAACTGATTATAATAAGAAAAAGAAGTAATATGTTTGGGTCTTTTCTACCTTATTGTGAACTACTTGAGAGAAGCAAAATCTGGATTCCTTGCACTTGGCACAGAGTGGGTGCTCCCCAGTTGTTTACAGAATATTGTCCTTAGGGCCCTATACTTTTTGTTTCAAAACTGTAAGGAGAGAAGCAGAGCGAGCATGCTGATATCCGATCTGCCATTTGTCTGGATTAGTGTCCCCAAGCCCTTTAGTCAAGATCTTCCTATCGCCTATCTCAGAAGCATAAAAGTGTGACAGGATTTTTAGCAGGTAAGAATGGGAAAAAACAAATAATGCTTTCTCTTTTCAGTCTAGAAAAAGTACCAACAATGAGCTGTATGCTGGGAGGTGATACGGATGCCACACACAATGGGGAAAATCAATGCACACTCCCTCTCTGGCACCAGATATTTTACTAAGAGACCAATCAACTTTGATTCTGACATCCCTCCACAACAGAACCTAGAATTTCAAGACTAACTGACGGAAGCTGGTGTGCCGAGTCATTTACAAGCTATACCACTCATGCTAAAACAAGACAACAAATGGTTTTTAGTTACTGCCATCAGACTTGAACACAAAATTTGAAGGCATCCCCATAGTTGTATGGTTTGTCCTGGAATGGGATAGAACTATGCTCTTCCTAGTCATGAGGTCCTGAGGCCAAGCAAAATGCTGTCTTGGAACTAAGTCTGAGAAAATTCTGAATGTGGAGGAAGAATGTAATTTATACCTAGGAAGGAAAACAGGAAGGTCAAGAGCCATAAGATTGATCAAACAGGTCATCAAACTTGAAGGGCAGTGTTTGCTGGAAGCCAGATAAGCATAAGGGAGCGAGCAGAGAGGAGAGCAAGATGCAAAGGGTTGAAGTTGGTGCCAAAAGTAATTTCATAAACACAGCCTTCCTCTGCATAACCTGGCATGTTTCCCTGGGCAAGGTTCATGTTCTTACAGCTCCAGAATGGCTATCTTTTCTCATTTTGTGGCCCAGTTAGGCTAGCCCAAAGCAACAAACATCAACTATAAAAAATTGTATATTTTGAGATGGGAGTGGGATTAGTAGAGTCCTCCCAAATGCAGAATCCTATGTTAAAGAGCAAATTTGAAGATGAATAATATATCCTCTGTGAACCATAGAATGCCACATACTTCAACAAATATGCACTGAGCTGAATTTTCTGACTGCGAGGCACTCTACTTACACAAAGGAGGGTAGAAAGGTGATTATTAAATTCTACGCTCTCAGTAAATACACAGAGTTTTATCTCAGCTAATTAAGGCATGGAGATGGATTAGAAAACGTGGGTATGGTCAAGGTACAGTACCAGGTAAAGTAGCAGAGTGATAGGAAGTATGGCTGGAAAGAAATGTTGGGGTAAAATCCAGTGTCAGCCAGAGCAGCTCTTACTTTGAACATGAATTGGCTAGTACTCTGTAGAACATCTTGAAAGTATGAAAGGTGGTTAGGCAACTGCCATGGTCTAGGTAGAGATGATGTGAGCCTGACTTACTCTGGTGGTAGTAGAAAGAGAACAAAGGAGACAGGACTGACTGACATATTGTAGAGCTAAGTTGATTCTGATTTGGTGTCAGGGTTTTTCACAAAGACAGAACAAATAGGATGTAGATATGGATGATATATATCAGATATAGATGTAGATGAAGATGGGAGTTTTTAGGGGAATTGGCTCAGATAATTAGGGAGGCTGAGAAGTCCCCTAACAGGCTGATTACAAGCTGGAGGCCTTGGAATGTTGGTAGCATGGTTCAGTTCAAGTCTGAAAACTTCAGGTCCAGCAGATCAAAGGCCAGAGGGTCTGGAGTTCTAATGTCCAAGTGCATGAGAAGAATGTTCCAGCTCCAGGAAAGATAGAGAAGAAAGTATCATTCCTCCACGCTTTTTGTTCCATTGGGATTCCTATCTGATTGGATAGTGCTTGCCCACATTAAAGGTAGATCTTCCCCACTCAGTCCACAGACTCATGTGTCAGTCTCCTTTGGAAACACCCTCACAGACAAACCCAGAAGTAATGCTTTACCAGTTATCTGGATATTCCTTAATCCAGATGACATCTAAAGTTAACATACTATGTAACTCACTGAATGTTGGAAATAAGGTAGAGAGGAAACAAAGATGACAGCAAATTTGCAAGCCTGGGTGACTAAATAAATAGGATCACTCACAGAGTGAGAGAAATCAGCTTAAGTCATTAATCTGAAAGAGAGATTATGTGCTTGTTTTTGAACATGTTGGGTTCACAATGCTGGTTAAACATGTGAACGGAGATACCCAAAAGGCAGTTGGAAATGTAAAATAAAACTAGGGTAGATCCTACTGCAATAGATTCCCTTAAGTGCCTACACTCTCCCTACCTCAAATGCTGGCAAGAATGTGGAGAAAAGGGAACCCTTGTGCACTGTTGCTGGAAATGTAAATTAGTACAACCACTATGGAGAACAGTTTGGAGGTTCCTCGAAAAACTAAAAATTAAGCTACAATAGGTTCCAGCAATCACACTGCTGGGTATATACCCAAAAGAAAGGAAATCAGTATATCTAAGAGATATCTGTACTCCTCTGTATTTTGCAGTACTGTTTACAATTGCTAAGAGTTGGAAGCAACCTAAATGTCCATCAACAGATGAATGGATAAATAAAACGTGGTGTCTATACACAATGGAATACTATTCAGCCATAAAAAAGAATGAGATCAAGTCTTTTGCAACAACATCATGGATGGAATTGGTGATCATTATATTAAGGGAAATAAGCCAGGCACAGAAAGACAAACATTGCATGTTCTCACTTATTTGTGGGATCTAAAAATCAAAACAACAACTCATGGAGATAGACAGTAGAAGGATGGTCACCAGAGGCTGGGAATGGTACTGGGGGCCTGAGGAAGAGGTAAGGATGGTTAATGGGTACAAAAAATTATAAATAATGAATAAGACCTACTATTTGATAGCACAATAGGGTGACTATAGTCAATAATAACTTATTTGTACATTTTTAAATTATTTAAAGAGTATAATTGGATTGTTTGTAACAAAAGATAAATGCTTGAGGGCATGGATACCCCATTTTCCATGATGTGCTTATTTCACATTGTTTGCATGTATCAAAGCATCTCTTGTACCTCATAAATATATACAGCTACTACGTCCCCACTATTTTTTTTTAATGAAAATTTAAAATAAAATAGCTTAAAAATTAACCATTAAAAAAGCACAAGAGCACAATCAGAACTGAAATTTGTCAAAATGAATAAAAATATTGTTTAAAAAAGTATAGAATCACTTTTACTAAGGATGAAACAAGAAAAGAAAGAAGAAAAAAACACATCGGTCACAGAACTGGAAGTCAGACAATAGTAGCATCATCTCATGAAAACTAAAGGAAAAGAGAATGTCATGAAAGGGAGTGGGAGATAACTTTGCCAGTTGCTACAGGGAATTTGAATAGGGACTGAATGATTTTGCAATTAGGAGTTCCTAGAAGGCTTACATGGCTTCTAAGAAAGCACTTTCAGTAGTGGCAAGGGTAAGGGATGAAGAAGCCAGGTTACAGAATGTTGATATGTAAATGGGAGGTGAGGATGTAAAACTCTGGGTGTCTATGTCTGAGGATTGGTAGAGTTTGGCTGCTTCAGAGTCACTTGGGTAGCCTGTAAAAATGTGGATTCCCAAGCCTCTGAATTGTATTCAGATTCATCAAGTCTGGGGCAGGGCCTAAAAATCTGGCTTTTAAAAAAGCACTCCAGATAGAAAACCAAACACCACAGGTTCTCACTCATAAGTGGGAGTTGCACAATGAGAACACAAGGACACAGGGAGGGGAACATCACACACCGGGGCCTGTTGGGGGGTGGGGAAAGGGGAGGGAGAGCATTACGACAAATACCTAATGCATGCAGGACTTAAAACCCAGATGATGTGTTGATAGGTGCAGCAAACCACCATAGCACATGTATATCTATGTAACAAATCTATACTTTGTGCACATGTATCCCAGAACATAAAAAAAAAGCACTTCAGGCATCACTTATGCACAGGTAGATTTGACAACCACTGTTTAGACTATCATTTGAAGAAATCTGGCAGTCAAGTGGAAGAGAGAAAAAGAGGACTATGTTAATCAGGATTGACTAAGCAATATAACATTAACAAATAACCCTCAAATCTCAATGTGTTAACACAACAAAACTTGATTTCTCACTCACACTGTATGATCATCATAATCCAGGGGAGGGGTCTCTGATCCAGGCTGACAGAGCCTTGAATCATCTGTTGCTGTACCTTCTGGAACACAAAGTATCCTCAGTTGCCGCTTCAGTGAAAAAGAGTGCATAGACATTTCACACCTGCTCTTCCAAGCTTCTGCCCTAAGTGACATGTTACCTCACTCATAGTTCATTGGCCAAAATGACTCACATAAGCCTATGTAACTGCAAGAGAGTGGACAGTGCATACTTTAGATGCCTGGGAGGAGAGGACAACTGGATATTGGTGAGAACAAGTCATGTTTGCTTGGAAGGGTGCAGAGATGCATAAAAGTGTTTTAGGCTTTGGAGAGAACTGAGCATATGTGGAGGCCAAGAGAAAGGTACCAGAGTAAGAGGAATTGGGAAAAAAAGAAGGGAGGAGAGTGAAAACAATGAAAATTAATGAAAGAGGGATGGGCACAAAAGCACCAAGTCAAGTGGACTTAACACTGGAAAGGAGGGATGCATTTTTTTCTTTTAATTCAAATGTGAACAAAAGAGGGAGAATGAAGCCATGAGATTTTATAGGGCAGAAAAATTCTCATCATCAGTATTAGCCATATTATTCTGAGACTTGACCTGTCCTTCCTTTCTCCTTTCCAGATTTCTATTTACAATTCTTTCATACAAGAGTTCAGACAGTTCTAGCATTTCCAAAATTAACCCAAGCCGATTAGTCAACAGGACTAAATTAGCAGGGCTTTCAGGAGTCTATTGTATCTCTTCCTTCTTAAAAGAAAAGTTCAGAGTGGAATAAAAGTAGATAACTGTAGGGGTTTCCTATGGACTGGCAGTTTGTTTTCCTTTCTGGGCAAATCGTCCCAAAGTGTCAGCTCTCCTGGTCATTTGCATAGCATTGCAATTTGAATAGTAAACTACTCTACTGGGTTAGGGAAATGGTAGCTACTGCTCTTGCTCTACTTGGAGTTCAGAGTCACGAGAAATAGGATTTTAAGTCTGCAAGGGTCCCTGAGGTAGGACCATACTAAATTGACTAAAGTGAATTAAAAAATGATTTTTTTTCCTATTTATAAAAGCCTACATTAGAGGCTGATCACCCAGTGGCTATAAATATTGTTCATTTCTTTCTTATGGCTATCCTACTTCCTTCATGTTGCATTTGAGATGTCTATCCTCTTATTTTGCCCTCTATAAACATAGAAACCAACTATACAAACTGTCATATACTTAAGACTATTATGTTTTTCTATAGTCTTAATTTTAAACTCAAAATATATTTTCTCTTTTCCAGAAATGTATCAGTTAGCTAGTATATGCCAATCACTAGGGCTATAAAATTAATAAGTTAATATATCAGTCCTTGTTTTCACATAACTCATAATCTGGTTTTAGAGAAAGAGAGAAGGGAGAGGGGGAGAAAGGGAGGAGAGGGAGAGAGAGACTTGCAACTTATATTCTGATTGTTTTTTTCCACGTGACTTAACAGAAATAGATGCCAGGAGAAATGGAGCACAGACAAATGAATGAATTCTGCCTCGAACCATCAGTTAAAGCATTATAGAGCAGGTAATAGTTGACCTGGGTCTTGAGTATAAGTAGGAGTTCCTCTTTCTCCATGATCTCTAAATCTTCATGAACTGCCTACTTTCCTCTTTAGTTGTATAACCACATTTATATTCCAAATTGTTCCATCTTCAGGTTTTACCCTTTCCTTTACTATTAACTCTAATTCCCACTCAGTATACAGTGGGCAGCCTACAACTTCTCTCATACCTCAGGATTTTTGGCAAGGTCTAAGGACTCTTAGTCACCTCTGCATACTATTCCCTGTGGCCACTGAATCCTTGATCTTTCCTCTGAGGCATAATTTTTGAAATAAGCTTGCTTCTCTTTTCTTGCATTTCTCCATGCAAATCTTGTATTCTGGGGTCAGGAGACCTTCATTTACTGTCTTCCATACCCTTGACCTAGGGCTGTGTGCAGAAGACTTTGCTAAAGGCTTGCAGACATGGAAGAGAGGCAGGATTTAGAGGAGAATCGAGGCTGAAATCTAGCCCATGAACCACTCATTAAGCCTGTGCCTTAGGTAGGTACTGGGAAGAAGCAGCACCTTTTTCGAATTAATGTAATCATGCTTTATGGATTAGTGGTAGCCCTACAGGAGGTTATACCCTAGTATAGCTAGACAATTTCAGATCGAACTTCCTAAAATGTTTGTCATTTCTGCCATTGGTAGACTTGCCAGTTGTAGCAAATAAATATACAGGACACACAGTAAAATCTAAACCTCTGAAAATGAATTTTTTAGTATGTCTGAAGCAGTATTTGGAACAGTTATACTAAAAATTATTCTTTGTTCACCTGAAGTTAAAATATGAGATGGCCAGTAAAATTTGAGCCAGCAACGCTAGTACCAGATTTCCCTTAAGCTTGTGATTTAGCTGTCTATTGTGCTGCAGGGTCTCTTGCTCCTGCCTTCCACCTCTTCTCTTTCCCTCTCTAGCTCATTTCCTTCCAGCCACCCAAATTATTTTCATTTCTTGTTTAGAGCAGTTTAGCTGTTAAGTTGGTCTCAGCCCAGACCATTCAGGCTCTGCCCAGAGGACTCATCTTCATAACCAAGCATGGTCTTTGTCCTAAATAGAAACAGTTCTCTCCCAGAGAGGAATTTTGCAGTCAGCTCAAAGTAGCAAGTGTTCATGTACCTCAATATAATTATGTAGCTGGAAATTGAGCAGAGTTCATGTGGGACATGGTTGACCTATTATAATCATTGGCCTGTCTTTCTTATGATGAACAAACAAATACATGTGATAATCTTTGTTAGGGAAAATAATGCTACTTATGTATTTTCAATCAGGTAATTGAATCACTGAGCTCAGAGTGTTAGGACTGAGAGTCCATTTGAGAAATTCTCTAGTCCATACTACTTTCTCAATTTGCAGATGGAGGAATTGAAGCAAATAGAGGAGCTGTGACTTTTTCAAAGTCACATAGCAAGTTTATGTTAGAACTTAGATGTCCCCTAGATTTGCTATCCCTGTCCTTGTTTCCCAGGGCATGCAAATAATTTGACAAAATTTGCATTTTTTAAAGCACGATTCTCTTTTTCCTTGGTTGTGGTTTTGTCTGATAGTTATTTTGTACTGTGCTTATTATCTTCTCCAGAGAGATAAAATCAATAAAATATATATAGAAATACAGACATACAAGAGAGTATTTATTAGGGTAATTGGCTCATATGACTATAGAGGCTGTAAAGTCCCACAACAGGCCATCTGCAAGATGGAGATCCTGGAATGCTGGTAGCATAGCTCAGTACAAGTCTTTAGGCTCTGGAACCAGGGAAGCCAGTGGTGTAACTTTCACCCCAAGGCCTGAGAACCCATAGCAGGAATTCGGGGTGCTGGTGTAAATCCTCGAGTCCAAAGGTCAAAGAACCTGAAGTTCTGCTGTCCAAAGGGAGTAGAAGTGTGTCCTAGCTCCAGGAAGAAGAGGACAAATAGTCTTTTCTCTGCCTTTTTTGTTCTACCTGGGCCCCCAGCTGATTGGACGGTGCCTGTCACATTGAGAGTAGATCTTCCCCACTCAGTCCATGAACTCACATGGCAATCTCCTCTGGAAACACCCTCACAGACAGATTCAGAAGTAATGCTTTACAGTTCTCTAGATATTCTTTAATGCAGTCAAGTTGATGCCTAAAATTAACCAACATACTGTGCTTCCCAGTTTGTTACTTTCTGTTCATTTTTAGTGTTGATGACATATGCCTGTGGCTATTGGAATTACAATGAAGTAATAAGATAAGGATAGAATAGCCTGCTTCTGGCCAACCTTTTCCACCTTCTGTTTGCAGCTTTTCATTGGCTGTGCTGGCAGGAAAATTATATTTATGCACCTGAATAAGCGGAATAAACCTCCTTGAGAGAATCCTAAGTGGTGTTAACCTAAAAGGAAGAAGCTGAAGCAAAATTAATATAATTAGAGAGTTTATTTGGGCCATGCTTGAGGATTGCAACCAGGAGCATAGATGCAAGTGGCCCTGAATATACAGTCCAGTTGGCAGCATTTATAAGTGGATTTTTAAAGGCAAAAAAGGGAAACAAGAAGTGGATTGATACAAAGTTGTTTGTCAGGAACTCTCACAAGTTTATAGAAGTATCATTGATTAATGATTGGCTATACATTGGTAGTCTATAGGGTGTGGGTAATAGTGTCCAGTGTAGCATTATTAGATTAATTTATAGATACTTGTGGCAAAACATGCAGTTTTGAGATGAATTCATAGCTCAAGTTGGGGATAGGATGTGATTGTGGTCTCATTTTAATGTCTCTCTGGGCCTCACAATTTAAAAAGCCTTTCATTCTAAAGATGAAAGTTCTTTTCTCTATGATATGTTTTTTTCCCCAGCCCTCACGCCTATATTTGCTGGGCCTCTGGGACAGTAGCAGCAGCAGGAGATGGCCTCCCTCTGCCCATTCCTCCTGGTCCTGCCAAAGAGTTGGATTTAGCCCTGACGATATTCGTGTAAAGACAACAACAAAAGCCTTCATTTTGTCAGTTTAAGTGCAACGAAGAGTAAACACTCTTTGAGTTGAAGTGCATATGTCTTCTCACTGTAAAAATATGCAAAGTGTGATTTCATGGCAAAAAGGATTTCTTGTCAGTGTGCAGTGGTGCAGATATTGCTAAGCTTCTCCCTCAGCGCCTTGGAGCCATTGCATAAGGGTCAATCCTGCTGAGACTGTTTTCTTTTTGGCACTTGTGTTTTTCCTAAGTTTGTTGACTCAGTAGACATTAAACACAATTTCCTGACCTTTCTAAATTAAACCATGCTGCTAAAGGAAGCCAGTCAGTCACGTTGCAAAAAAACAACCTCTATGGTGGAGAAATTTTCAGAACTTCTTTGTTTTTCACCTCCCCCTGCTGGTGAAAAGTTATCCACATATATTCTGTTCAAAAGCAGAACAATTTAAGAAGAGGGAATTTGAATCTCATAGAAACAAAATCCTTGACTTATGCATAGTTAATGATGTTGTCTTTTAAATACAGAAAGAAAAATAAATATTTCTTTCATTAGCCATTACTGTCTGATCATTACCTGGCTGCTGTGAAGAAGGAACCCAAGTTCTCTTCCTCAGTATATTTATATATTACTTATTTCCCAAATGTGAAATAGAGTAATCCATAGGCTGACACTGCCTTGTGTTCATTCTTTTGCATTGATGACATATGCCTGTGGCGGTAGGAATCACAATGAATTAGAAGATGGGCTAGAATAGCCTGCTTCTGGCCAACCTTATCCATCTTCTATTTGCTGCTTCTCATTGGCTATGGGTCATAAAAATTAGATGTATATGTCTATTAGAATTGGGCCCCAAATAAGAATTAAGAGTCCCAGGGTGATTTTCAGACACAGAAAAAGCACTAATAGTAACTATGCATTGAATAAAACAGTAAAGACCTAATATATTGACATTAAAGAAGCAATACATTTCTTTAATGCCTGTATTTTGTAAAATGTATTTTGTCTGCTCAGAGTAATTATCTGTTTCTTTTTATAGTTTAGGTGACTTCCTCATGGTTGAAGTTGATAGCTATGTAGCTATCAACCAGATAAATTAGGTATTAATGTGCTTTTTATAATTATTGGGATTTGAATTAAGGGAGAAAACAATGAGGAATTAAAGTTTATTATCACAGAAAACAACGTTTTCCATTTTGGAAATGTGTGATACCTTCCACAAATTTAACTCAGGAGTGTATATCCATAATTTATGAAAGCTCTTTTGCTGAAAAATGATGTGAAGGAATATTTTGAAATTGTAACATACTTTTAAATGTTAAATACCTAGCTCTTTTGTCCATTGGAAATCTAAGAGTGTAGATAATCTGTCTTTCCTGTTTGCCACCATTGTCACACATTCCACCCATTTTTTGAATGTCTGTGCTAATGCTGAGGAATGTACAGAGATGATTATGACACAGTTCCTGCCCTCAAGTTACTGATAGTCTAGTATGGAAAGGAAGTCATGGAGATAAATAATGTTGTTGGAAAGCATAGGTGAAAGCCTCTATTCTGGGGCCTGCTTGTAATGGCATGAATCTGAACTTCATGTATGTGAGTTTACTCATCTGTAATAGAGCTATAGATGGCATGAAATTGGAAACTATGAATCTTTGATTTATACCATAAAATATATGATTCATGAGATCAGCATTCTTCTTGTGTCATTCACTGCTGTTCCTTTATCACATGCCATAGAAGCTGGCACACAGTAGGTGCTCAGTTGTTTATTGAATGACCAAATGGACAGAGAACATGGTAAAGAAATCGAAGTAAGGAGAGTTCATGTGAGATTGGATGATCACTGAAGGGTTTATGGAGCAGATAGTCTTAAGTGTTTGAAATGAACCTTACAAAATGCATTTTCCCAGGTGAAAATTTGGAATAGGGTGCAAATGGAGGCACTTGGCATCTAAGAGAAGCTGTGCATAGTTGAAAAAAATATGGGACTTTGAGTTCAAATCCAAGCTTTGCCACTCACTAGTGTGTGTTTTTGGGTAAGTCACTAGAGTGACTTAACATCATGTGTAAAATAGGGATGATAATACTGACCACTTGACAGGTTTGTTATAATGATTAGATGAAATGATACAGGGTATGTGGATGACATCTTATGCTAGGCTCAAAAATGTGAATGTGAAGGAGTAACAAAAATCAAAGAAGCCTCTGGATTAGTGGCTTACGCCTGTAATCCCAGCACTTTGGGAGGCTGAGGTGGGTGGATCACCTGAGGTCAGGAGTTCGAGACCAGCTTGGTAACATGGCGAAACCCCATCTCTACCAAAGATACAAAAATTAGCCTGGCGTGATGGCATGCACGGGTAATCCCAGCTACTTGGGAGGCTGAGGCAGGAGAATTGCTTGAACTCAGGAGGCAGAGGTTCAGTGAGCCAAGATCATGTCACTGCACTCCAGCCTGGGTGGCAGAGTGAGACCCTGTCTCAAAAAAAAAAAAAAAAAAAAAAATCAAAGAAGCATGGAGGTACACAATGAAAGATATATTTGTGGATTGATATTCTGGGTTGGTATGGGGTATAGTTGCAAAATAAGTTAGATTCAGACTATATAGAGACATGCATGATGTGATAAAGAGCATGGAAGAGTCTTTAAATCTGTGTTGTATTGGCTTTTCTTAAAGAAGAAAAATAAATAAAACTCAGGTCTTTGGCTCATATCCAAATTCTGTGACCTTCCCAATAGCCAAGGTTCACATTATTGTTCTGTTATATGAAGAAGCCTTGACTATGGGATTTATACTGAAATTAATAAACATATATTCTGCTTCTGAAAGAGCATCAGTCAGATAAACAGCATATGCATGCCCTCATTCATTATCCTAAGAAGAACATGGTTATAATGCCAAGACAGAATGTCATAGTCTTGTGGTATAAATAAAATTAACATGCAGCTTGCAACTACTTAACTCAGACCAAAGATATTGGATGTGGGGTTGAGAGAGGAGTGGCCAGAGATGGGGCCAATGGAGTTCCCTCCATTGTGTTCTCTAGTGCTGGTTTTGGACCCACACAGATGTGAGCGTGATTCTTAGCATTCTGGCAAGAAGCCTCCATATTAAACATCTTGCTTTGGGGAACCTTTCACTATAACACATTAGCAAGAAAGGCTAAATTTATATGTATATGGACGAATACTTCAAAAGGCTAAAAATATTGCATTTGATTGTCCTGCCTCCCTGGGTTCCATTAACTTGTGAAGACCAAGGAATAACCTGGGGTTCTTAATCTTCTGCATTTAATTCAGGCCCTGTTATTTATGTAACCATTTATTTACTGACCAAGGCCTGCTATTCTCCAAAGATAGGGGAATGGTTAAATAAATTGTGCTACATCCATATGTTAGAATATTAAGAAAGCTTTAAATTGTGTTTTTCAGAATTTTAATGGCCATTAGAAAATGTTGATATTATGGCATTTTATTTTACAATATTTATATGATCTCAATTTGTATGTGTCTATGTGCTGATATAGGCATAGTAAAATGATTGGAAAAAATGTATCAAAATTTTATATGTGGTAATCTCTGGGCAGTGTCATTGTGGTTGAATTTTATATTCTTTATATTTCTCTGTGTTTTCCAAAGTTTAAATATGAGCATGAATTACTTATGAGAAGAATGTTAGTCACTACACTTGTCAATCAAGTTCAGCATCTAAACATTCTCATGAAAATTACTAAAGGGTAGAAGAAAGGGTAAGTTTGGCCATCTTAAATGGTTGAATTCTCTGTCTTTAAATGAGAAACATGTAGAGTGATCTAGCATTGTAGATATTTCCTGCCTGGCAAGTTTATTTGACAATTAGAAATAATAAAAGTCCAAAGTATCTAATACTTCTGTGTCAACTCCCCACACACTCAATTCCTCAACCTCAGATGTTCCAAAGAATACCTCTTTCATTGCTAGCTCACTGCCTAATCCTCAAGTGACAATAGCTTGATTGCTACTGCTCCTTCTCCTGCTGGTACTACAATTATTATTATTACCACTGCTATGATCATGAGCTTCCCCTTCACTAGTGGCAGTGGTACCTCTGTACTATCTAGCTATACTGAAGTTGGTGGGTCAGTTTTATTGCTTTAGCCTAAATTTCAGTTCCAGTCAGGGCTATATTCAGCTGCCTTTCATGGACAGGACAAAGCACCCTTTTCTACCAACCCCTCTCCAGCTAGCAATTAAGAGGGGTTAAGTTATGGTGAAGAAGGGATCTTCAACAACTACCTCAAGCCCTCAGGCCTACATCTTCTATGATTGTTCAGTACATATGGGTACTGATTGTTAAATATTTTGAATGTTATACCTGGTTCTAGTGATATAAAGACCAAGAGGAGTCATATGTCTCCTATACTGCTGAAGAAAAAAATGTCACGATAGCCAACTGTGTACTAACATTGAAGCCTTGAAAAGTGAAAGAATATTTCCAGTAAATGTTAAGTTGATGATAAAATGCTTCTTATTCCTCTTTACACTTTGCAAATCCATTCCTGGGACAGCTGTGCATTCAGAACAGTGCTGGTAAGTGTGCCTGCTGTGATCCTTGGGAAGCATCTTTATAGAGGAGGGCATCATGAACACTAATGGAGAATTTCTCCTTTTCATTTTCATTTCTAAGAGATGCAAAATGCATCTCACCAAAACAAACAAAAAGCTAAAAACAAAGAATGCTTTCCACAACCTTCTTAACTACCAATTTTCTGGCTGGAATTTTGGGAATAAAATGACAGACTGAAGGAATTCTACATGAATAAACTCTACACAAAGCCTCTGTGTATGCACATGCACATTGTCTGCTACCATTATGACATTACAAAGGAAGATCAGTGAAACAATCTAACATTCTAAAGCACTCAGTTCTTGGAATATCATCCAAGTTCTTATGCATTTCAATTTGAGAGCTTGTTTGCTTAGTTATGATTGCAACAAAAAGGAGAGATATAAATATTCCTTCAATTAGATGATCTATGTGTGATATAATGTGGAATATTCTCCAAAAATAATTTTCACCTAACCCAAGCCCTTAAAATTAAAATATCTAGACTATAAATTTATCTTCTATTCTCAACCCTAGAGGGAGACTAAAGAACCAGATTTCCTTGCCTCTGCAGGAGTAAATGTAGTAGAACTCTATGACACTCAACTCTACTATAACATATGTTCAATTATATTGCAGGCCAAACCATGCACCCCAAATAGAACAACTTTATATAGGATGAGCCATTAAAACTGATACCAGATCTGTCCTGCAAGGGTAGGATTATACAGGGATTTGAAGTGTCCTTTTTGGAGGGATATGTTTCTTGTGGAAGGTGGATTTGTCTTTTGCCTGGCTTAGAAAGTTAGTGATGCTGTATTAGTTTGTTTCCACACTGCTGATAAAGACATACCTGAAACTGGAAACAAAAAGATGTTTAATTGGACTTACAGTTCCACATGGCTGGGGAGGCCTCAGAATCGTGGATGGAGGTGAAAGGCACTTCTTACATGGCAGTGGCAAGAGGAAAATGAGGAGGAAGCGAAAGCGGAAGTCCCTGATGGGTTTCATCAGATCTCATGAGACTTATTCACTATAATGAGAATAGCATGGGAAAGACTGGCCCCCATTATTCAATTACCTCCCCCTGGGTCCCTTCCACAATACATGAAAATTCTGGGAGATACAATTCAAGTTGAGATTTGGGTGGGGATATAGCCAAACCATATCAGACGCCAAAGATTGCTGGTCCATGCCTTAAGAAGTTCTTCACCAAAATCAAGGCATTTAGACAGTCATTAGACTGAGCTGGTCAAGGTAAAACCAGATACTGGAGATGGGAGAAGATATATCATTTTTTGGAACAAATGAAGTTGGAGAGTTGAGTGTCTGGGATATTGATGAAGCAGTATTGGACACTGTAGATATAGAGTTAGTGTAGTATTGCTCTGTAGAGTCTATTGTGCTTGCAACCTGGAAAGGTCTATGACTGTAGTTATTTGTTTGGACAACTACATGAATTCTTTTATTTTTAAAGGGGGGCCATTTTACATCTCTTCCTCAGTTTGCCTAGCTGTAACTAAGGAGATGAGATTGTTTCCACTTTAGCTTCCATACCTTTCATGGTCTTCAAAACAAAATATGCTATTAAGTTCTTTTTTTTTTTTTTTTTTTGAGATGGGTCTCACTCTGTCATCCAGGCTGGAGTGCAATGGTGCTATCATACTTCCCTACAGCCACAAACTCCTGAGTAGCTGGGACTACAGGCATGTGCCACAGCACCTGGTACCTTTTCATGCTGTTGTTAAAGACATACCAGAGACTGGGGAGAAAAATAGGTTTAATGAACTTACAGTTCCACATGGCTGGGGAGGCCTCATAATCATGGTGGAAGGTGAAAAGGACTTCTCACATGGCTGTGGCAAGAGAGAATGAGAAGCAAAAGGGAAACCCTTGATAAAACTATCATATCTTGTGAGACTTATTCACTACCACAAGAACAGTATGGGGAAAACTGCCCCCATGATTCAATTATCTCCCACCAGGTTCCTTCCACAACACATGGGAATTATGAGAGTACAATTCAAGATGAGATTTGGGTGGGGACACAGAGCCAAACTATATCATTCCATCCCTGCCCCCTGACAAATCTCATATCTTTACATTTCAAAACCAATCCTGTCTTCTCAACAGTCCCCTAAAGTCTTAATTCATTTCAGTGTTAACTCAAAAGTCCACAGTCCAAAGTCTTATCTGAGACAAGGCAAGTGCCCTCCACCTATAAGCCTGTAAAATAGAAAGCAAGCTAGTTACTTCCTAGATACGATGGGGATACAGGAATTGGGTAAATACAGCCATTCCAAATGGGAGAAATTGGCCAAAACAAAGGGGCTACAGGCCCCATGCAAGTTCAAAATCCAGTGAGAAGTCAAATCTTAAAGCTCCAAAATCATCTCCTTTGACACCACATCTCACATCCAGGTCATGCTGATGCAAGAGGTGGGCACCCATAGCCTTGGGCAGCTCTGCTTCTGTGGTTTTGCAGGGTATACCCTCTCTCCTGGTTGCTTTCATGGGCTAGCATTGAGTGTCTGCAGCTTTTCCAGGCACATGGTCCAAGCTGTCGGTGGGTCTACCATTCTGGGATCTGGAGGATGGCAGTGGCCCTCTTCTCACAGCTCCAGTAGAAAGTGCCCCTGTAGTGACTCGGTGTGGGGGATCCAACCCCACATTTCCCTTCCACACTGCCCTAGCAGAGGTTCTCCATGAGGGCCTCACCCCCGCAGCAAACTTCTGCTTGGGCATTCAGGTGTTTCCATACATCCTCTGAAGTCTAGATGAAGGTTCTCAAACTTCTGTTCTTGACTTCCATGCACCCACGGGCTCAACACTATGTGGAAACTGCCAAGGCTTAGGGCTTGTGCCCTCTGATGCCATGGCCTGAGCTGTACCTTGGTGTGTTTTAGTCACAGCTGGAGCAGCAGGGAAACGGCATCAACTCCCTAGACTGCACACAGCAGAGGGACACTGGGCCTGGCCCATTAAACCATTTTTTCCTCCTAGGCCTCTGGGCTCATGATGGAAGGGGATGCCACAAAGTTCTCTGACTTGCCCTGAAGACATTCTCCCTATTGTTTTGATGATTAACATTGAGCTCCTCGTTACTTAGGCAAATTTCTGCAGCTGGCTTGAATTTCTCCTCAGAAAATGGGTTTTTCTTTTGTATTACATTGTCATTTTCTTTTGTATTACATTGAAAATTTTCCACACTTTTATGCCCTGTCTCTCTTTTTAAACTGACTGCCTTTAACAGTACCCAAGTCACATCTTGAATGCTTTGCTGCTTAGAAATTTCTTCCAGCAGATACCCTGTATAATCTCTCTCAAGTTTAAAGTTCCACAAATCTCTAGGGCAGGGACAAAATGCCACCAGTGTTTTTCGCTAAAACATAACAAAAGTCACCTTTGCTCCAGTTCCCAGCAAGTTCCTTATCTTCACCTGAGACCACCTCAGTCTGGCTTTTATTGTCCATATCATTACCAGCATTTTGATCAAAGCCATTCAACAAGTCTCTAGGAGGTTCCAAACTTTCCCACATTTTCCTGTCTTCTACTGAGCCCTCCAAACTGTTCCAACTTCTTTTTACTACCCAGTTACAAAGTCACTTCCACATTTTCAGGCATCTTTTCAGGAGCACCCCACTCTAATGGTACCAGTTTACTCTATTAGTCCATTTTCACACTGCTGATAAAGACATACCCAACACTAGGAACAAAAATAGGTTTAAGGGACTTACAGTTCCATGTAGCTGGGGATGCCTCACTGTATTAGTTCATTTTCATGCTGCTAATAAAGACATACCTGAGACTGGGAAGCAAAATAGGTTTAATTGGAGTTATAGTTCCACATAGCTGGGAAGGCCTCACAATCATGGTGAGAGGAGAAAGGCACTTCTTACATGGCAGCAGGAAGAGGAAATGAGGATGTAAAAGTAGAAACCCCAGATAAACCCATCAGATACCATGAGAACTGTGGGGGGGAAACTGCCCCCATGATTCAAATTATCTCCCACTGAGTTCCTCCCACAATACATGGGAATTATGGGAGTATAATTCAGGATGAGATTTGGGTGGAGACATAGAGTCAAACCATATCATTTCAACCCTGGACCCTCCAATTGCATGTCCTCATATTTCAAGATCAATCATGCTTTCCTGACAGTCTCCCAAAATCTCAACTGATTTCAACATTAACCTAAAGTCCACAGTCCAAAGTCTCATCTGAGAGAAGGAAAATCCCTTCCACCAGAGCCTGTAAAATCAAAAGCAAGTTAGTTACTTCCTATATACAATGGCAGTAGAGGTATTGGGTAAATATAGCCATTTCAAATGGAAGAAATTGGCCAAAACAAGAGTTACAGGGCCTATGCAAGTCTAAAATCCAGCAGGACAGTCAAATTCTAAAGCTCCAAAATGATCTTCTTTGACTCCATGTCTCACATCCAGGTCACACTGATACAAGAGGTAGGTTCCCATAGTCTTGGGAAGCTCCATCCCTGTGGCATTGCAGGATATATCCCCCTCCTGGCTGCTTTCACAGGCTGGTGTTGAGTGTCTGTGGCTTTTCCAGGCTCTTGGTGCAAGCTGTCAGTGGATCTACCATTCTGGCATCTGGAGAATGTTGGCCCTCTTCTCACAGCTCTACTAGGTGGTGTCCCAGTAGGAACTCTGTGTGGGAGCTCTAACCCCACATTCCCCTTCTGCACTGCCCTAGCAGGGGTTCTCCCTGAGGACCCTGTCTCTGCAGCAAACTTTTGCCTGGGCATCCATGTGTTTCCATAGATCTTCTGAAATATAGATGGAGGTTCCTAAACTTCAATTCTTGACTTCTGTACACCTGTAGGCTCAACACCACATGGAAGCTGCCAAGATTTGGGGCTTACACCCTCTAAAGCCATGGGTCAAGCTGTACCTTGGCCCCTTTTAGCAATGGCTGGAGCAGCTGGGATGCATGGCACCATTTCTCTTGGTGGCACACAGCTTAGGGACCCTGGGCCCAGCCCACAAAACCATTTTTTCCTTCTAGGCTTCTGAGTATGTGATGGGAGGAGCTGCCTGAAGGCTTATGACATGCCCTGGAGACATTTTCCACATTGTTTTGGGGATTAACATTTGGTTCTTTGTTACTTCTGCAAATTTCTGCAGCCAACTTGAATTCCTCCTAAAAAAATGGACTTTTCTTTTCTACTCCATCACCATGCTGCAACATTTCTGATCTTTTTTGCTGTGTTTCCCTTTCAAAATGGAATGCTTTCAACAGCATCCAAGTCACCTCTTGAATGCTTTGCTACTTAGAAATTTCTTTTGCCAGATGCCCTGAATCATCTCTCTCAAGTTCAAAGTTCGATAAATCTCTAAGGCAGGGGCAAAATGCTGCCAGTCTCTTTGCTAAAACATAATAAGAATCACCTTTGCTTCAGTTCCCCACAAGTTCCTCATTTCTATGTGAGATCACCTCAGCCTGGCTTTTATTGTCCATATCATTACCAGCATTTTGGTTAAAGCCATTCAACAAGTCTCTAGGAGGTTCCAAACTTTCCCACATTTTCCTGTCTTCTTCTGAGCCCTCCAACTGTTCCAACCTCTTTCTGCTACCCAGTTCCAAAGTTTCTTCCACGTTTTTGGGTATCTTTTTATCAATGCCCCACTAGTACCAATTTACTGTATTAGTCTGTTTTCATGCTGCTGAAAGACACATAACTGAGATTGGGAAGAAAAAGAGGTTTAATTGGACTTACAATTCTACATGGCTGGAGAACCCTCAGAATCATGGCAGGAGGTGAAAGGCACTTCTTACATGATGGTGGCAAGAGAAAATGAGGAAGATGCAAAAGCAGAAATCCCTTTTAAAACCATCAGATCTCATCACAATTATTCACTACCATGAGAACAGTATGGGGGAAACCATCCTCATGATTCAATTATCTCCCACTGGGTTCCTCCCACAAAGTGGGAATTATGGGAGTACGATTTAAGATGAGATTTGGGTGGGGACACAGAGCCAAACCATAATACCTGGCTAATTTTTTGATTTTTTAAAGAAGAGAGAAAGTCAGAGAGATCCAGGATGGCTGATTTGCAACAGCTCAGGAATGTAGCTCCCAGTGAAAGTGCAGGGAACGAGTGGACACCGCACTTTCTGACAAATTTTTGTTGCCCACAGACTGGGAGATTCCCGGCAGAGGAGCCACATGGGTCGCCAGCACGACTCTTTTGGCCAGCATGGCTGTTTTGCCGGTGCCCCAGCGCAGCGCTTCTTGGTGCAGAGTATACGGGATGGACGGGCTCGGCTGGTCCCATCCCCACAAGGAAAACAGCAATTGGAAGCGCTGAGGAATGAGAGTTTCACAGCAAGCGCAGCGAACCCAGGAAGGTCCGGCTCTGTGGGGAACAGGCATCCGCCAAAGGGAAACTAAGAAACAGAAAAAACTTCATCACCGGGTGGAGAGAGATCCAAGATGGCCACGTAGCAGCAGCTCAGGATTGTAGCTCCCAGTGAAAGCACAGAGACTGAGTGGATGTCGCAATTGCAGACGAATTTTTGATGCCCACAGACTGGGAGATTCCCGGCGAAGGAGCCACACGGGTCGCCAGCGCAACTCTTTTGGCTGGCGTGGCTGTTTTGCCGGCGCCCCAGCGTGGCGCTTCTCGGTGCGGAGTGTACGGGACTGGGTGCCCTTTTAGTCGGGCTTGGCTGGTCCCATCTCCACAAGGAGAAAAGCAATTGGAAGCACTGAGGACTGAGAGCAAGCACAGCTGAACCTGGGAAGCACAACAAGCACAGCTGAACCCAGGAAGGCCCAGCTGTGTGGGGAAGGGGCGCCCGCCAAAGGAAAACTAAGAAACAGAAAAAACTTCATAACCAACAAGCCGGACGTCCACTCAGAGACCCAATCTGGAAGTCGGCAATTACAAAGACGACAGGTGGATAAATCCACAACAATGGGAAGAAACCAGTGCAAAAAGGCTGAGAACACCCGAAATCAGAACGCCTCTCCTCCTACAGGGGATCGTAGCTCCTCATCAGCAAGAGAACAAGGCCTGATGGAGGATGAGTGTGATGAACTCACAGAATCAGGCTTCAGAAGGTGGAT
>CAUYQU010014516.1:0-30956 GCA_963574635.1 Cheracebus regulus | reverse complement strand
GCTTTCACTGGGAGCTACAATCCTGAGCTGCTGCTACGCGGCCATCTTGGATCTCTCTCCGCCCGGTGATGAAGTTTTTCTGTTTCTTAGTTTTCCTTTGGCGGATGCTCGTTCCCCACAGAGCCGGACCTTCCCGGGTTCGCTGTACTTGCTGTGAGACTCTCAGTCTGCAGCGCTTCCAATTGCTGTTTTCTTTGTGGGGATGGGACCAGCCGAGCCCGTCCGTCCCATATACTCCGCACCAGGAAGCGCCGCGCTGGAGCGCCGGCAAAATAGCCGCGCCGGCCAAACGAGTCGCGCTGGCGACCCGTGTGGCTCCTCTGCCGGGAATCTCCCGGTCTGTGGGCAACAAAAATTCGTCGGAAAGTGTGGCGTCCACTCCTTCTCTGCGCTTTCACTGGGAGCTACATTCCTGGGCTGTTGCTAATCGGCCATCTTGGATCTCTCCGCTTTTTTCAACTACCAATATTCTTAGAAATCTTTTCACATCTGTGCATCTAGTACATTAAGTCATATGAAATTGTTATGTATGTCAATAGCAGTAAAACATTGGCAGTTTCATATGGTTAACCTAATACATTTACTTATATTTTAATGACTATATTGTATTGTAAGGTATGGTTGTAGCATAATTTTTTTTAACAATTACCCTGCTGATGGGCATTTAAATTGTTTCTTATTTTGCTAAAATAAACAGAACTGTAATAAAACAGAAATATATGAATATTTATATATGTATTTGGGTGTATATATATATCTTTGTGCATATACCTTTGCATATATGTGTATGTATCTTTATATATTGTCCTGTCTATCTCTTTTTGCATATATGTATCAGTATTTCTGTAGAATAGATTGAGTAGACTCCTAGACACATAACTGTGGGTCAAGGGGTTTACATATTTTACATTTTGATAATTATTACTGAAGTGTCTTCTAAAATGTCCCTAACAATTCATATTCCCAGAGTGTCCTTTCCCCCAACACCCTCAATAATCTCATGGGTAAGTTGTCTGTTTGTTTGTCTGTTTATTTATTTATTCATTTGAGACGGAGTTTCGCTCTTGCTGCCCAGGCTGGAGTGCAATGGAGCAATCTTGGCTCACTGCAACCTCTGCCTCCTGGGTTCAAGCGATTCTCCTGCCTCAGCCTCCCGAGTAGCTGGGATTACAGGCATGTGCCACCACATCCGCTAATTTTGTATTTTTAGTAGAGATGAGGTTTCTTCATGTTGGTCAGGCTGGTCTTGAACCCCCGACCTCAGGTAATCTGCCTACCTCGGCCTCCCAAAGTGCTGGGATTACAGGCATGAGTTACCATGCCTGTCCGTAAATTGGTTTTTGAAGCATTTCAAAATGAGTTATTTTACTCAACAAAAGATGTAAGAAAGACCTGCTTATGTCCAGCTCTGTGCTTAGCCTGGGAAGTAAATATGTGTGTAATTAATGTGGTCACTGCCTTCACAGTGTGTTTATTCCGATTGGTGAGACAAGTTTAATGCACACACAATATAGTTGCAATGATTTCAGTGTCATAATTACCAATCATCTCTAGCAATATTTATTTAAAATATACCAACTGCCTATGCTGAGGGTCCATGGAATTCAGACAGAACTGAGTGGCTCTCCCTGTACCTTCACTTACTATGTGCATGATTCTGAGTTTCTTTATTTATAAAATGGGGATAATAATAGTATTAGCTTGGTGCAAAAGTGACAGTGGTTTTTACCATTAATTTCAAAGGCAAAACTGTGATTACTTTTGCACCAATCTAATAGTTTCTTTATAGGGTGGTTGCGAAGATTAAATGTACAGTGCTTGGCACTTAGCAAGAACTCCATGGAATGTTAGCTATTGCCGTTTGTCTTCACTTCGAGAGCACCTGCCAGCTTCATGGGCCTATCGTTATCTCTCGTAGAATGTGGCATCAAGTACTAGATACAAATATTTCTTTTTTTTTTTTAAAGATGGAGTTTCACCATGTTGGTCAGGCTGGTCTTGAACTCCCGACCTCAGGTGATCTGCCTGCCTTGGCCTCCAAAGTGCTTGGATTACAGGCGTGAGCCACCATGCCCGGCCGGATACAAATATTTCTTATGTGGTGTGTCTAATCCTAAGGGGTTTGGGACCATTGTGCCCCTCTTTGAACATTACACTTCTACTAGTACAATCTGGTTACTAAGGTTTCCACTCTAAAGTTATTTTGTATTCTAAAAACTTAAAACATTCCCTGTGCTTTCAAACAGGAGGAATGCACATTGTTCTTTCACAATGCCCCTGATTCTTGGTTGAAAAAGGGCCATTTCAATTAAAATATAAAATTATATTTTAGAAAGAAAACGTTAAGGGGAGACAGTGTAGGTATTTTTAACCAAGAATAGGATGGTGCAAAGTTAACCCATGGTGATATCAGAGTTTATTGTAACAGACAAATTTACTACATTTATTAGTAATGTTTTAGAAGCTGTTTTCTTCCAGGTATGCAAATTTTGTGTTCACTGTGGTGGCATAGCCGCTGGACGGAAAAGTGCCTGGTCCATTATGCATAGCCATGAAAGTACTGTAGTCCATACACATGCAGCTTCTTTCTCCAGTACATGTACTAAATCTGTTCCAATTAATTGCCCATTTGATGCTCAGGTGGTTGCAGCAACTGCTGCTCAATGGAAATTGTGAGAAAAGATCAGATAAATGTACCCAATTGACATTCCAACAAGAGGGCATTGTCCCTACTGGAAATTCATTAGGAGGAAGGACTTTGGTGCATGTAAATTGCTTTTGGAAACAGGCATCTCCATCGGCTGCTAAGGACCCCCTGACAACGTGGACAGGTCTGGATTGATAGGCAGCAGCAAGGAAATGCTAAAATGCCACTTAAAGGCAGGGCTGAAAACCACTGGGGCTCACTGAGACTCAAGATTTTCTGGTCAGGAGTCCGTTGGCATAATTATTTGCCATGAGTGAAGTGATTCACAGGCTACCTAGAGTAGGCTACCTGTTCTCCCTTCAGAGTCTTGACCTACTTAGGCTCACTGGACTCCTTTGACTATTTCATGAAAGCTGTAGTCTTTTTTACCAGTAAAATAGCCTTGCTCCTACATACCCAGGATTTTGCATATAATCTCTGGGGTTTCATAGATGCCCCAGAAGTACCATGGACTGGGTTAAGAAATCCTGCTTTGTGCTCTTTTCCTGTTTTCTTCACCCTTTACTTCTAGTGGTGTCACTGGTAGCTTCTCCTTCTCAGGATGAAAGTCTACCGACCTGACCTTCATCCTACAGAGTTTATCCTTCCTTCAAGTCTGGCTCATGTTTCACCCTTCTGGAGTTCTTTGTGCTCTGAGCTCTCTAGGCACTTGGAATTGGTAGCTCTTAATTTAGTACCCAATTGTTTTTAGGACTACCGGATTGTATCTAGCACTAACACAGCGTTTATATACTCATTCATTCAATACATGTTTAATGAGTGCCTATTATGTTCCAGACACAGTTCCCAGACACTTATTATACAGTATGATAATCAGTATCATACAGTATTTATATATTCATTTATTCAACACGTATTTAATGAGTGCCTACCATGTGCTATGCACCATTCCCAGACACTCATTGTACTGTATGATAATCAGTATCATACAGCATTTATATATTCGTTTATTCAACACATATTTAATGAGTGCCTACTATGTGCCAGGCACTGCTCCCAGACACTTATTGTCCTGCACTATAATCAGTATCATGCAGTATTTATACATTCATTTATTTAACACATATTTAATGAGTGCCTACTACGTGCCAGGCACTGCTCCCAGACACTTATGGTACTGCACTATAGCAGTCCATCGCCTTAACCACTCGGCCACCTCGTCACATGGTACTGCACTATAATCAGTATTATATAGTCAGCCTGCCAGCTTCCCCCCTAGACAGCGTCCATGTAGGCAAGGACCAGGTCTCTCACTCTGCCACATCTTCTCTTTCTGTATTCCCACTCATCTGTCAAGGCTCAGCTCAAATACCATCTCATCTGGGATGGGTTAGGCAATCCTCTCCAGTACTCCGCTGGCACCCTGTGCTTACCATTGTTAGAGCTCCTACCACATCATTTTGAAGTCATCTGTTCCCATATCTGTGTCTTCTGGTGTAGTCTCCCTGACGCCAGGGTCTTCCACCCAGTACGGAGCCTGGCAAAGGGAAAACTCAGTAAATATTTGTTGAATACCTAAATTTTCTTTCACCTCCATTCCTTCAAACATGTCGTTCCCTCTGCCTGAAATATTCTTCCTTTCTTTACTATTTGCAAGTTCTTGTCAATCTAAACATCACTTCCTCAGGAATTTTTTTTGATCTGTAGATGAAGTTAGGTAGCCTCACGTAATGCTCCCAACATGACTTTGGACTGCCTCTAACATTGTACTTTATTGAGTGGTCCTCCCTCAGTATGCTCAGGGGATGGGTTCCAGGACCCCCTTGGGTACTAAAATCTTCTGATACTTAAGCCCCTTACATAAAATGGCATAGTATTTGCATATCACCTATGCACAGCCTCCTGAATACTTTATTTTATTTTATTTATTTATTGACATGGAGTCTCGCTCTGTTGCCCAGGCTAAAGTGAAATGGTGCAATCTCCGCTCACTCCAACCTCCACCTCCTGGTTTCAAGCAATTCTCCTGCCTCAGCCTCCTGAGTATCTGGGATTACAGGTGCACACCACCATGCCTGGCTAATTTTTGTATTTTTAGTAGAAACAGGGTTTCACTATGTTGGTCAGGCTGGTCTTGAACTCCTGACCTCAGGTGATCTACCTGCCTTGGCCTCCCAAAGTACTGGGATTACAGGCATGAGCCACCATGCCTGGCCTTTTATTTTTAAATTTTTTACTCTCTTATGTAATTTCACATTTTTACCTTTAAAAAATATTTTTTGCCACAATGCCATTGACAGAGGACTTCTGTATACTTTAAATCATTTCTACATTACTCATAATACTTAATATAATAGAAATGTTATGTAAAAAAGTTGTTATATTTTTTATTTGTATTATTCTTTATTGTTGCAGTGTTATTTTTGTTGTTGTTGTTGTTTTTTTTCTGGCTGTTTTCGATCTGTGATTGGGTGAATCCATGGATGTGGAACCTGTGGAAATAAAGGGCTGACTCTACTTCCTTGTTTGATATTTACATTCATTGTTAGCATATCAACTTCAGTAGGCCAGGGGTCATGGCTATTTTATTTGCTTCTGTATGCCAGGGTCTAGGACACTGTACAGTCCTTTACTACTCAAAGCGTGGTTCACAGGCCAGCTGCAGCAGCATACCCTATGAGCTTGCTAGCAATGCAGGCTTCCATGCTTTAGCCCAGACCACTGAATCAGAATCCACAGGTGATTTACATATGGGTTAAGGTTTGAAAAGCAGTGGTCTAGCACAAAAGCATTCAATCAATAAATGCCGAATGAATAATGAGTTGAATTGAACAAAATGGAATCAGCTTACTTTTGACACTCCTATTGTCTAGCACAGGACCTAGCTCAAAGTAGGCACTCAGTATTCAAGGAAGGAATATTGCTTTCCACTGTTCTGCATCCACTGCATCTTCTAGCTTATAAGCCAAATGTTAGGGCCTTTCTTCCTCTCTCTCTCTTTTTTTTTTTTTTTTTTTGAGCTGAAGTCTTGCTGTGTCACCCAGGCTGGAGTGCAGAGGCGCAATCTTGGCTCACCACAACCTCTGCCTCCCTGTTTCAAGTGATATTCTCCTGCCTCAGCCTCCCAAGTAGCTGGGATTACAGGTGCACACCACCACACCCAGCCAATATTTGCATTTTTAGTAGAGAGGGGGTTTTACCATGTTGGTCAGGCTGGTCTCGAACTCCCGACCTAGTGATCTGCCCACCTTGGCCTCCCAAAGTGCTGGGACTACAGGCGTGAGCCACCGTGCCTGGCCTCTTCTTAATCTCTATAACTTGAAACTCCTCACTGAATGCATAGTGGGCATTTAATAAGGATTCCAAGCCAACCTGATACTTCAATGTTTGGTAATATATGATCTACCAGGTTTTGATTCAAGTAAGATAGTTTAAGGTGTAGAGTGTGTGAAGTGACCAGGGATGTTTCCAGTTGTCTGGACACCCTCAAGTCTTGATAGCAGAGCTTTTACTCTCAAGCTTCATTTCCATAAAGAATAGCTCATCAAGGGCAGCAGAATGAAGAAGAGGCCGTATCAACGAGAACTTGGATTTCTGCTTTTCACTCTTTTCTCGGGACACTATTTGGTTTGAAGAGGCCTAATTATGCCACTATATAAGCAAAAACAGTGGAACAGATCCTTCGGAGTAGTATGTTTTAGTATAATTCCCTCTTCCAGATTTTCTGGAAGGAAAAAACATTTGCTTATTGGCATTTGGTCTTAGTATTAGGACAGCTTACAGACTGTGGGCAAAAGCTGTGTGAAAATAGGCATCTTGATGTATAAGGTTATTTTTCATAACTAGGAGAAAATAAAATTTGGATTAAAATTGTATTAATTCATGTAGTGAATATTCTTGGTGCTTTGGGCAAGTGTTTCACTCTGTTAAACCCAGCAGACATTACTTGAGCACCTCTTGAGCCCAGTGCTACAGATTTAATCACTGACCTTGAGAAAATCAAGGTTAGAGAGGGAGTCTGTATCTTGATTTTTTTTTAAAGTATATTTATTAGAATGCTAAAAACTAAGAGGTGTGGCAAGAATCTACGTTTCTTTAAATCTGTGGGATTTTAGAAAGAATAATTGGAATCTCAGAATTCTGCAGCATTTGATCTTTAAATTGCAGATCACAAACTTTCCAAATAGTTTCAAGATGATTCTGCATTGGGAGAAGTCAGGTAGAACAGCAGAGGCGGCCATCAGACAGTGTCTCTCTGGCTCTGACCTGCCTGCTCTGTGAGTATGTCCATCATCTTTTTCTAGCTGACAGTTCTGGAAGAATTCAAGGAGGTTCTCATATGGCATCCACCTACTGGTCCTTGGCTACTCAGTGGTGGCCACCATTTTGGTCCTTTCCTTCTCTCGTTCCTTGTAATGAATCTTCTTTCACAACAAAAGCTGGAATCCTGGGTCCCCAAAGACACTGTAGTTGCAGGGCCGACCAGAGGCCTGTCACTGCCACTTGGTGCCAGGAGACATGCATGGCCGTGCCTTTGCCGGCACACCCTCCACCTCCAGTGCTGCCGCACACTCTGACTACACGGACATTTGACACTTTTCCTTTCCTTCCATGCCTGTGGCCAACAGTCTCTAAAACAAAAACTGGAGCACACACCTGAACCTAGTTAGCAATCTGATCAGGAGCCAAGTCAACAAGGAATTTCTGAGTCACAGCCTTTCTGTCCCCACTTCATATCCTCTGCTTGCAGTCTCATCAAGGCAGGAGGAGCCTGACACTGGAAGTCTGACTTGATGTCCCAGACTGTGCCCTGCTTTCACTCTTATTTATCATCTCCTTGGGAGGAACAGACTGAAAATAGATTTAAGGAAACTATTATGTAGGTGTTTTTGTAATAGGACATATGCCTATGCTCCCCACATCCCCCAAAGCGCAGAGAAACACTCCATCTATCCCCACAGTTAGCTTCAGCCTCCAAGGAGGAGCAGATTTCCTGAGGCTGTTTGTCCTAGACTGTCCCATTCCCAGTAGGGGTCTGAGCTGTGTGGTTTTATTGCCCACCTTATAAATGAGAACAGCCTGGTTTGATCAAGAGGTTAAGAATCCAGACCATGTGCCCAGCACACAAAGCAGTCAGTAGCAAAGGCCTTGGTAGTCAGAACTGGACTCCAAACTGACTCTGCCGTTCTCTTACCCAGTCTAAGACCCTGTTATCTATATAGTGGGGATAATCACTCGATTCTTGTTTGGTACTAATAATGACAAAAATAACTAAGTGGTTTATTTTAAAATAGCAAAATCTGTAGCAATAGTGTTATAATATGTCTTCTTGTCTCCAGCTTCTTATTCTCTGCAATCAATTTTTCTTTTAGCTGCTAGATTCATCTCCCTAGAACATCGTGATCATATTACTCCATGTGAAAATGTTAGATCGCTTCTTATGACTTACACCTAAAGTCCGAAGTTCTCTTTGCATTCAGGCCCGCTGGTCTGGCCCCAACAAAACATTACCCCCATTTCTCCACTACTCCTCTTCACACCTCCTCCACTCCAATTAAAATAAACCAACATTCTTCATGTACACCCACACCCTGCACACTGTTTGTTCTTTTTTATCCAGAATCCAGATCTTATCTCTCCCTTAATGCCTGGCTTAAGTGCTACCTCCTCCACTAAGACTTCTCCAGCCCATAATAAACCCCATAGTTCTTGATGGACCCCTTGTCATCACACAGATACCTAGGGAAAATTTGTGCTTACAATTTATATGTGTACCTCTTACACCAGACGATTGAATATAGCTATCAAATTCATCCTTATATTCCTAAATCAGAATTTTTCAGCCTCAGAGCTATTGATATTTTGGGCCAAATAATTATTTTGTGGGGCGAGTTACTGTGTGCATTGTAGAACATTCGGCAGGATCCCTGGCCTCTACTTACTAGATGTTAGTAGCACTCCACAGCCCCAGTGGTGACAAGAAAACATGTCTCCAGACATTATCAAATGTCCTCTGGAGTGCAAAATCACCCCCAGTTGAGAACCACTGCCCTAGATTCCAAACTATGGAGGTTTGAACATGAATGGTTCTCAGTAAATGCTTATGAAAGGAAGGAAGGAGTTTGGCTTAGACCCTTTTAAGTTTGAGACAATAGTGGAATATATAATTAATGATATTCTTTCAGCATTTAGGAATAGAAGCACAGAGTTCCTTTGAAAGCTCATAACTAGAGATTGAGATTTGAATGCCACTGGCATAGAATCGCTTGTAGGCATTTACTGTGTTACATAATGTTTTGAAATCCCAAGTCAGATAGGAGTTGGGCTTCAACCGCTGGCCTCACCACTGTAAACTGTCATCATAGGTGAGTATTTTAAATCCTCTGAGCTTCAGTTCTCTTGTTCTTTAAAATGGGGGTAACAATTGTAACTCTGGGTTGCTATGGGGATAAGTTAGACAATGCACATGAAGTGATCATCCGAAAGCCTGGAATGTAGTAAGCACTTAGTAATAGTTCAGCGTTACTATTAATATTGTGATTAGTAATAATGATTAATTTTTGATCCATTCAGAGCTCATGACAGTGTTAGTTCCATTGTATAGATAGATTGTGGTTAGAATTTGGATCTGCTAGGCCGGGCATGGTGGCTCACGCCTGTAATGTCAGCACTTTGGGAAGCTGAGGTGAGCGGATCACTTGAGTTCAGCAGTTCGAGACCAGACTGACCAACATGGAGGAACCCCGTCTCTACTAAAAGTACAAAATTAGCTAGGCATGGTGGCAGGCACCTGTAATCTCAGCTACTTGGGAGACTGAGGAAGGAGAATCATTTGAACCTGGTAGGCAGAGGTTATGGTGAGCCGAGATCATGCCATTGCACTCCAGCCTGGACAAAAAGAGTAAAATTCCAACTCAAAAAAAAAAAAAAAAAAAAGGAATCTGGATTTGCTAATCCCCATCTTTCCCTGGGTCATATTAATCTCACATAATGCACACAGCATCTCACTTCCCAGAAGGCTCTTCACCTTTTCATCTGGAAACTGAGTGCTAGCTGCCTATGGCAAAAATTCCTTTTCAATTGGTAAATATCATCTTCATCTATAACGATCATTGGGAAACTCAGTAACTGCTTATTAAATGCTTTGGGTAAATAGATGGAGGAGATATTGTATATAAGACACCCGTGTTGCCAAAATGCCTCACCTGCCTATTTGTAAATTACTAAGACACATGCTCTAAGAATCTGTCCCTTAGGCTTTAAGAAATGAATTCAGAAGTTTAGCAACCATTGGCATTAGCTCCAGGCAGCGTTTGATTTTTGGAGTAGAGCAGCATGAGCAGCTGCCATGGCCCAGAGCAGAAGCTGGGGCAGAAGCCCAGGGACAGGCCAACAGGTGGGTGGGGGAAGCTTACCTTCCTCCTGTGAGAGCCCGTCAGTCGGCTGAGGGCATCCAGCAGGCCGATGCAAAATGAGTCTCCTGCCTTTAGAAAATAAACACCAGACAGGTCAGGAAAATTTAGCCCCAAACCAGTTCTGTTACCAACAAACTGGCTGACTTGGGAAAAGGCATTTAATCTCTTTAAGCTTCTGTTTCTTTGTGGGCAAATGAGGGCATGGGATGAAATCCGTGGTTCTCAATCACTGCTATGCACATTGGAGGTGGAACATGACTAGTCTACATGGTGCAGGATTTTTGTAGCAATTACTAGCCATCAAACATGCCTGAAAACTCATACATATACCTGAAAAATAGTGTTGGGGTCGGAGGGTTGTTTCTTTTTATTCCATTAGGTCTCTGTTGTTTGATAGATTGGATTATTCAGTTCATTCACTCATTCATTCAACTGTTATTGCCTGAGCATGCTATGTGCTGCTGGGATCTGTCCTGGGACCGGATGCTGCCTTTGCCCTCAAATGGGGTTTGCCTGTAACCAGTTAACATTCCTAGGTCATTGGAGGTGACACGGTATCTTTTCTCCTCCGAACATGAATCGCTGAATCTGATATGACTGTGAGTGATCTGGAAATGGAAATCCCTGCTTCCCAATCCTTATCACTTCCACTGGCCCCCGTTTCTACTGGCTAGGCAATTATCAAAGTTCTCCCCAGCCCCCACCGGGTTTCTGCAGATGAAGGCGTCTGCTAGGTCTGCCTTCTGATTCCTGCAGGTGGAGCCAGATCCCCTGGCTGGGAGGCCCGGGCCTGCTGTGTGCGGCGGCCGCCGAGCGGTAGCTTTGCTCTGCAGCTCTCTTCCTCCTTCTCCCTCTCTCTTGTGCGGTCTCCCTCAACATCCAAACCAACCGAGTGCGTCTGAGGTGAAATCGTGCCAGACGTGGAGACGGCTGCCAGGTTTCTCTCAAGTCTTGGCTTAACAAAAGAAAGCAAATTACAAAAATGGAAATTTTCAAACTAGCGTTCAGTGGTATTCAAATCGACGTTTGGGTAGCGCACAGGCACAGACCGCGTTCGTGCTATTTTGTGATTAAAATGATACCAAAAATATCTCCTTGCTTTGGTTTTCATCTTCGAAAACGACTTCTTTCCTTCTTCTGATTTCCCCCTTTACTTTTGGGAGCCGCAGACCACTGACCGCTCTAGAATTGCGAGCATTTGGACCGGCGTCTGTTGAAATCCTGCCTCTGCTGACTTTATTTTATTTTATTTTTTTTTTAAGAGTTGAACTTTAAAAATGTGTGCACTTTGCAGCCCGGGGAAATACAGATAAAGAAATTTCTAGGCGCTTTCCCAGGAAGTTCTGTGTTTTGTGTGAGGAACTACAAGTTCTATGACAGTGCATAAATCGCCTTTACGTTTCATCTCGATACAGGGAGCAAACCTGAGGGTGCGTCTTGCCAGAATGCATGCTACCTCGTTCTCCCTTGAGCGTGAATTGTGTGCTGTCTTATCCTTTTAAAACATGGGTTTAAAGTGGCCCTTGAGTTGGATCTTGAATGATTTTACTTAACATGAAGTTTTATAAACAGCCTGACCACGTCCTGCTCGATTATGTTTGCGGTTGCTGGACGGGCCCTATCCCACGTGGGTTTGCGAGAAAGGTGCTCTCGTCATCACCCCACCCCCAAGACTGCACTGTTTCTTTCCTTGGAAGGGTTGACTCTCTCCTTTTTACACAGCTGTGTTTGCAGTGCCTGGAGACAGGTCGGGGAGGAGTCTTGGAGGCCGAAGCTACCAATTCCTTCTCTGAGGACTGTCTGAATAGCTATTAAAATTTAAAGATCACACGCATGCACACAGTTGTTTGTTCGTTTTTGTTGGTGGCCACTCACTATGCCTTCCCGTTTGTTGTACAAGGGCAGCCGCACCAGTTTGCCAGAATGATGTGAAATGTCACAGACATTCAATTGTGTGCATTCGCCCACCCACATAAGCATCACCAGCTCACATAAGCATCACCTTGGGCCACTGCCACGTCTTTCTAGGCACCTCAGAAAGCTGGGTCCTGTAACCTTGGCCGAGTTGTGGGACTGCTTATGAATTTGAGAAAAGAGATTCTCCCATCTGGATAAGTAAACTCAAAGCTCCCATGAACGCTGCAGTATTCAGCCAGTAGTTGCATCGAGAGGTCTTTGTTGGTTTGAGCCTACACGAATTCATGTAGGCACACGTGACTGCAGATAAATCAAGCTGCCAGTATTTTTCAGATTTCAGAATAGAGGGATGACATTTTAATCTGGAGTCAGACTCTTGCTATTTTACCCTTTATCCCCAAATATCCAGTGGTCGTCAGGACCCTCATGCCTTTGTGCCGTTTCTTCTTCTGGGAATTTCTCCCCCATCCTCTTCTCTGCTTAGTGAACTCTAGTTGGTCTTTCAACGCTTGTCTCAAATACAACCTCTTTGAAGTCTTTCACAGCCATGCCTGTGCACCGATCTCCCCACCCCATCATCTGTTAAATGTCACTCTCTTGCTAGATCTATGTAACATACTACATACTGCATAGCTGTGTTATGCCCATCTTGTTATGCCTCTTTCTCCCCTAATATAATATACTCTTTGCTCAGGCAGGGAACATATCTAATTTACCTCATACTTCTCAACTAAAGATGCTCAGTAAAATCTGTTGAATGAATAAAGAAATATGCTTGGTTTTTTCATCAATTTCCAAGGGACAATTTGTTTACTTCCAGGCTCTCCTATTCAATTGCCGGACACCTATAACCGTGTCCACAGAGCTGAGAGTAAGATTTTAAAGTTTATATTAAAGTCTGAGGTTCATAGCTCAGAGACATTCTTCTGGCATATGGTAAAGGAAAGTTTGATGAGCAGGTTGGTGGAAAATTTCTGTATTCCCAGCACCTGATTGATGCCTCTGTTCCTACAGAATCCAAAGAGAGCAGCACACCCCCGCAGGCATGGGAGCTTGTGAAAGTTGTGTCGTTCTCATACTGCTGCGGTGTAGCCTTGCGAGTTATACTAACAAGTTGTTATTTATTAGACTTGATTCATTAAGTCATTCAAGCTAGAAACCTGAAAATGTTCTTGGAGCCTCCCTTTCCCTCACTTCCCACATTCAGTTACCACCAAATCATGTTAGTTCTCCAAAATATCTCCCGGATCTGCCCACTGTTCTCCATCCTTGCTATTGCTGTGTTCCAAGCCATTATCACTTCCCAGCTGGACAATTGCCAAAGCCTTCTAGTTAGTCTTTCTGCTTCTAGTCTTGCCTGCCTCCCATCATGTCATTCCCTGGCTTACCAGCTTTGAGTGACTGCACTTAGCATAATCTTTTGCATGGCCTTGTGTGGTCTGGCCCCCACTATCTTTTTAGCGCCACTCTCACTGAATATACTAGACTTCAGGTCCTTGAACTTGCCAAACTCTTGCCTACTTCAAGGCCTATCCATATGCTTACTTGCCTACTTCTTTTGGGAATCTTCCTCTCCGTGTTCACTCTCTTGAATCACTTCTCATCTTTCAGAAATCAACTTACATGGCACTTCCTTGGAAATGCAGCCCATGCCTCTCCTCTCCACTTCATCCCTTCTGGATAAATCACATCTCCATTATTGTTACTCTGGATGCCCTCTTTTTCCTTTATGTTACTTATTAGCGGTTGCAATTATAAAAATTATTTATATTTTTATGTATTTTATGTCTCTCCAACTGCAGGAGATCAAATGAGGGCAGGGATCATGTCTGTTTGTTCAAAAGAGTTTGCCAGTAGACCCAATGCCTAACATATAGTAGGCTGTCAAGAAATATTTTTTGGATAGTGCCGGAATTAGAATGCTAGCAGGTCGTATGTAGCAGGCCTGTGACATGAAAATAGTTTCATGCAAAAGAAAATGCTAATCTGAAATGAGACTCAGAGATGTTTATGCACATGGAGCAAGCAAAGGGAAGACTTGAGTTTTGATATGATATCCCATGGCCTTTCCCCACCGCTATTTGAAAAATAAGAAGAGAACAAGAACAAAAATATTTGTTTTACAGCTCTACCAAGATTCGGCCCTCCCCGTCTCTCCCGCTTGCCTCAAGTACATCCTGTACTTTTGGCAACATGTTGACTGGATATTTAAAAGCTGTGAACTGTTCTGAAAATTTCACATACTGGGTTATGGGCCATGTGTGCTTGATCAAAATTCAATTACTACACTGTACCATACTTGGAAACCTATCATCCCAAGTTATGAAGGATGACGAAATAGGCGAGCCTAATTGGTTCAGTATGGGAACAGTATCAACCAAGCTTGTTATGATAAATAGCTTCCTGTGTTAAAGGTTCTCTAGAGCTTATAAGTATCTTGGCTCACCTCCTTCAGTGGAATAGGAATATTGCTCCCAGGGACCCCCTAGATCATTGTCCCTTCAATGCAACTGCAGTTTAACGTTTCCTTCAACTTACTACCCCTGGAAAAGAAAAATGCAGTGCAATTTTCCCCATTCCTTCTCATTTCTTCATTTAGGATTTGAGCACCTGGTAACTTCTTTAGTTTTTTTTTTTTTTTTTCCTGCCTTAGAAAAAACAATTTTTAAAGTTGTAAAGCGTTCCAAATACAGAAAACCAGAAAACGAGAGACAGCTCTGTACCCACCACTCAGGATTAATAAATATTTTTTTCCCTTATTTCCATCAGATCTTTTTTTTTTCTTTTATGCATCCTTTCTTTTTTTCGAGGCCAAACTCGGACTACAGTATTTATTTATGAGATTTGTAAGTTAAGTCCTGAGATACTTTAAAACACTTTAACCAAGAGGATGTATATCGCATTACAGAGAAGTACCTGTAAGTTGCACGTCTTTTCAGATGTTGAAATGGACTCAATGAGAATTTCTGGACTATACTGTAGATGAGATTAAAAGAAACCCTAGAAGAGGATTGTTGGGAATATAGGGTGTGGTGGTACATACTTGTTATCCCAGCACTTTGGGAGGCCAAGATAGGAGGATTGCTTCAGCCCAGGAGTTTGAGACCAGCCTGGGCAACATGGGGACACCCCACTGATAAAAGAACAGAAAACCAGACACTGCATGTTCTCACTCATAAATGGGTGTTGAACAATGAGAACACATGAACATAGGGAGGGGAACATCACACACTGGGGTCTGTTAGGGGGTGGGGAGGAAAAGCAGGGGGTGGGGAGATTGGGGAGGGATAACATTAGAGGAGTTAGGAGGGCAGGGAGATTGGGGAGGGATAACATTAGGAAAAATATCTGATGTAGGTGACGGGAGGATGGATGCAGCAAACCACCATGGCATGTGTATACCTATGTAACAATCCTGCACGATCTGCACATGTACCCCAGAACTTAAAGTATAATAAAAAAAATTAAAAAACAAAAGAAATTGTCTTAACAATTTGAAAAGGATAAAAAAGCAAAATAAAACAAAATATTCCCATGCTTTGTGGTCATTATGGGAATATGTATATACTTTTTCTTTAGAAGTGACATTTTGGGTTGGATTAGAAGTATTTCCTTCCAGTGATCGCAGTAAAGAGCAAAACAATTGGGTGACTGCCATTTTAAATTCCAAAAAATAATCAGTAGCACTGGCATTTTTCTCAGAAGACAGCTTTGGGGCTGGGACAATTTGCATATATTTACCCTTAATTCAATCTTACCTTTGCAATTGCTTTCCCAAGTTTGCTATCGTTTTAGACACCATTTGTAGTAGGCCATCCTGTTAAACCTGTTAATGAAAATACATAATGCTAAATCTGCATTTCTCCTGTGGAAAAATTTTATGTTTTATAAAAAGTTGTTTTGGTAAAAAGCAAGAGCCTTAGTTTGTCCTTGACAATAATTCATCAATTATGAGCCCTGCAATGTATAACCACGAAACAGAGAAAGCCTCAGTGAAGGTAAATGTGCAAGCCCACACAAAGGAAAAGTAAATATATTGCGTGGTTTAGCAGCTTGAAATCACAACGCCGCCAGGATTAGATTAGAGTCGTTCTTGTTTTCTGCAGGTTTACTTTCAAAATTGCAATTAGCTTAAAAGTTGTGATTTCTACAATGGCCCACTTGCCTTCCTTGTTTTCCTCTATCCGGTAGACGCTAGTATCATAATCCTTCCATAATTTTTAAATAGAACTTCCAACAAGAAGTGCTCTCTGAAAGCCGTAAACTTCAGAAAATAGAATGTGACTGTAGGCACTTATGCTAATCTCCCTTTTGGCAAATCAGCTTTTTTTTTTTTTTTTTGTATTGTATCTTGCCTGATTGAATAGCATGGGAATTGCCAGAATAAATGCTATTATCTCTGTACAGTAATTAAGGAAATAGTCCTGGTCACTCTAATACGGACCAAGCTCTGCTTGCCTGTAATAAAGTTAAACGATAAAGAATCTGGAATGTAGAGAAAAATAAAGGGAAGTCAGTTATGAGCATGTGGTTCCTCCAGATGAATAGTAGAGAGATGGAATTACGCATTCGGTCACTTTTGCATTGACTGAAGAAGTTAAATAAAAAAGGCAACTTCTAACATTTAATGAAATAATCATTTCAGGAAATGAAATTCTTCAATTTCTATCTTTGGGAAGAGCTGATGGTTCCTTTGTGAACCTCAATATATTATTTTAAAACATAGCTTTGCCAAATACAGGTCAAGCCCTACTACAGTAAATATCAGTTTTGAGACAATTCTGTCAGTCATCACAATAAACATCTCACTATAATACCAATTGTTCCAATTACATAGTTTTGATTCTGACAGAAGAAAAATTTCCCTTATGGATTTAGTGCACCCAAGTGTGGTGTCCCATCTTTTCCTCTGATGTTCTCATTCTCCTTCCAACTCTCTGTGTGTATTTATCTATCTTGGCTACTATATATCTAATTGTTTCAAATATGGTAAAGAGGAGCCTATGGGTACTGGCACGTTTTAGAGTAAACCTCACCTCAGAGCCATGAAATATAAGAAAATCACTTTGTTTTCTGTAGTAGAAATTGAGGTGGAGGAGTGATACTGAGCCAAAGAAGGAAACAGCCCTATATTAACCCTCTTAAAAATTGTTGTGTCCTGTACTTTGGAAGATCTGGCTCAGGGGTCAGCAAACTTTTTCGTAAAGGTCCAGATAGTAAATATTTTCAGCTTGGCAGGCCGTATGATCTCTGTCACAACGACTCAATTCTGCTGTCGTAGTGCAAAAGTACCCTAGACAACATGTAAACAGATGAGTGTGGCTGTGTTCCAATAAAACTTTATTTATGGGCACCGAAATTTGAATTTCAGATAACTTTCATGGGTTGTGAAGTATTATTCTTCTTTTGATTTTTTCCAACCTTTTAAAAATGTAAAAACCATTCATAGCTCATGGGCAGTACAAAAACAGGTGGCAGTCCCACAGGCTGTAGTTGGCTGACCCCTGACCTAGTTGGTTATAATCTTTTTTTTTTTTCCGCTTAACAAGTGTCTGTTGATCACCTATATAGACCAAAATATTTTTAAAGCACTATGATAAATATTAAAATACATAAGAGATTTATCATTTGTCATGTATCTATTGAACTTTCCTATGTCCCAGGCACAGTGCTAAGTGGTAGCAAATAAATGTTAAAATGTATGAGATTCAGCAAACGTTTAACACATGTCTATTGAGCTCTCCTATGTCCCAGGAACAGTGCTAAGTGCTAGCAAATAAAATAGTAAGCAACAGAGACACCACATCTGTTCTCATCATGGAGTACGAGAAGTATGTCATCAGCAGGGAGGTTACAGGGATTGTGGTAGCACCTGGCAGATACATGCTGACTTTAAGTAGCTTTGGAGTTTTTTTTTGTAATGGTATTTTGTACTTGATCTTCCTATGCTTATTTATTTATTTATTTATTTATTTATTTATTTATTTTTGAGCTAGAATCTCTTGCTCCGTCACCCAGGCTGGAGTGCAATGGTATGATGACAGCTCACTGCAGCCTCGACCTCCCAGGCTCAAGCAATCCTCCTTGTCTCAGCTTCCTGAGTAGCCAGGATGACAGGGGCGTGCTACCACACCTGGTTAATTTTTACAGTGTATGTAGAGATGGGGATTGTGGGGGGTCACGCTATGTTGCCTAGGCTGGACTTGAACTCCTCATCTTAAGCGTTCCTCTTGCCTCGGCCTCCTAAGGGCTGGGATTACAGATGTGAGCTGTCATGCCCGATCGATCTTTCTATCCTTCTTTCTTCCCTCAAACATCATGGTCCGATTCTTCTTAAGAATTTACTCTAGGTAAATCCATACCTAGAACAGATTTATTTATTTATTTTTGAGACAGAGTTTCACTCTGTCACCCAGGCTGGAGTGCAGTGGTGCGACCTCGGCTCACTGCAACCTCTACCTCCTGGGCTCAAGTGATTCTCCCATCTCAGCCTTGAGAGTAGGTGGGACCACAGATGCATGCCACCATGCCCCGCTAATTTTTGTACTTTTGGTAGAGATGGGGTTTCACCATGTTGCTAAGGCTGGTCTCGAATGCCTGAGCTCAAGTGATCCACCTCCTTCTGCCCTCAAAAGTGCTGGGATTCCAGGCATGAGCCACTGGGCCTGGCCCTCTAGAACAAATTTCTATGTTACTAAGGAAACCAGGTGGCTGTCTGGTCTCCCTAGGGTATGGTATCACAGAGAGGACTAAATTGAGTCTCTGCATTGGAAGAGTAAGCACTCAGCAGCAGTGGTGTCCACACCGGACAAGGTGAGGGGAGAAATCTTTCTATATTACTGAACCCATGAATAGCAGCCATCTCTGCTGCTATGGACACTTTATTTGTGAACACAGTGAGCAAGCTTTGGATCAGTAGGAAAGATGCTGACTGATACAGATCAGATCATCCTTTTCCTACCGTTGCTGAGACCTCCTCTGCAGTGGGTGCCTTTTGATGAACATCCACGCAGGATACAAATATTCTTACACTCTGGGGCCGTTCTGTGAAGTCCATTATTGCAATGCTCTCACATTCATTCTTGCTACCACCCTCCAACCTTGTTTCTACCAAGTCTAACCATCTAGCTAAACCATTCTGCACTAACCAAATATTGCTGTAGCTCTGTACCTCATCTGTTTCCTTCCAGGCAAAGGAGACAGTCCTATGTACCACTCGAGGTTCTGCTGCTAAAAGAACAATAGTACCTTTTTCTACTCTCTTTCAGAGTCACCCTTAAGTAGGGCATCCTGCTCCTGCGGTCCGCTTGTAGCTGGTGCATAGTCCTGCAGATTTTTTGTTTTTGTTTATTTCCTCGAGTTACTTTTTATAAGTGATTCCCCACAAAGCTTTCAGAGTGAGCTGAAGAAGAGGTGGCACTCCCACTGGAGTCGATGCGCTGGGATCGTGACCCACAGCTCGCCACTGCCTTTATCAGTGACTGCGATCCTTTAGTACAATGTCACATTCCGAACTTCCACTTAACTTTGGAGTATTGCTATGCATGCCTAATTTGATGGCTTGACATGTTACATAACAACAGTGAATAACAGGCGGCTCAGATCACGTGGTCTCTTGGTGTCCCTCGGCCAAGCAGTGAGTCTCTACCAGCGAAAAGATAGATGTTTCTTAAAAAGAGACTATGTGTTTGTGGAAGAGTGGCTGAGTTTCTGATCTAGTTGATCATAATTTTTTTTTTTTTTTTGGCTTTGCTCTAACCCCCAGGAACCTGTGTTCTGATTATTCTCTCGGAGCTATCTGTCCAGTGTCCTCATCTGTCATACACACTTTGAGTGCCATGATGCTGCTAGAGTCCTTGCATCCCGGACCAGCCAGAGAGTTGTTACATGCTTGGGTACCTAATCAAAGCTGGCAGCCTTAGGTGTTATTTGGTAAATGAGTCCAGCAGCTTATCCAACTGTGGTATGAGTTGCTCCAAAATCCTAAAATGGCGTCTGAGCATCTCTGTACTCAGGTGGCAGAGCTTTGGATTTTTGTGTAGTTTCCCTCACGCACTTTTATGTTCATGCATTTCATCAAGGTGTATAGGATCACAGCTGCTTCTTATTTACAGTGTTTTAAGGGTACGATACCGTCAATGTACTGAACTGCCATGATGTCTCATGGGATTGGGAGGCGATCAATGTCCTGTTGTCTAAATTACTACAGAGCCAGAGTTGCTGTGCTCCTCAGGTAAAATAGTGCAGGTGAACTGCCTTCCTGCCAGATGAAAGCAAACTCTTCTGGTATTTTCTGTTTATTGGGATAGAGAACAAAGCATTTATCAGATCAATAATTGCATTCTAAGTGCCAAGGCTGTGTTGATTTACTCTAGTGAAGAGAACATATTTGAAAAAGCAATTGCAGTTGACATGCTCCACATAACTAAACTTAAGAGAATCCATTGTTATTCTCGAAAACTCCAGCCCGGCACAGTGGCTCACACCTGTTACTCAGGAGGTTTTAGCAGGAGGATTGTTTGACCCCAGGAGTTTTGAGGCTTTAGTGAGTTGTGATTGCACCACTGCACTCCAGTGTCGGTGACAGAGTGAGACCCTGTCTCTAAAAAACAAAACAAAGCAGAACAAACCCTTACATTTTTAGCAGTGGCCATAGTGGTGAATTAAATGGGGCTATGACAAAAATCATGACTCCAGCATCTTTCAAATCTTATTTATTTATTTATTTGAGAGGGAATCTCACTCTGTCGCCAGTCTGGAGTGCAGTGGTGGAATTTTGGTTCACTGCAACCTACGCCTCCTGGGTTCAAGCGATTCTCCTGCCTCAGCCCCCTGAGTAGCTGGCACTACAGGTGCGCACCACCATGCCCAACTAATTTTTGTATTTTGAGTAGAGATAGGGTTTTACGATGTTGGCTAGGATGATCTCGATCTCGCCTTGCCTTTCAAAGTGCTAGGATTACAGGCATGAGCCATCGCTCCTGGGTTCAAATCTTATTTTTAATAGCTTATTGAATTACTTTAAGGTGAACATTCTTGTAACCAACAAGTCAAGAAATTCAAGTTTACCAGCCACCCCAGAAGCCCCTGAGTGCCACGTCCCAATTTTAGTGCTCGCTTTCCCTTCAAAAGTAACAACAATCTTAAATTCTATGAAGTGATCACTTCCTTGCATTTGTAAAGCTTTTATCATCTAAATGTGCATCATTAACTATTATAGTTTAATCATGCCCATTTTAAAGTTCATATGTTTCAGTCACTTTTAACCTAAGGCTCCTTCTCTGTGCCTCTTTTTTTTCTTACAATTTATGCCAGCCCATTTGAACTGTTTGCCAAAGTCTTGCAGTTTTAAATTGCATATGCATGGAGAAATTCAATGTGTTTCTCTATCCTCTGATTTTTCGTGGCTTGGCAGCTGGATCCAGAGGCTTGACTGAACTCAAATTCGATTCCTTTGGCGATACTATAAGTGATGCTCTTTTGTCAGAAGGCATATCATATCTATCTGATTTTTGCTCTTTTATTATTTCAGCAGCTAGTGATACTCAAGGCCTAGACTCATTTATTTATTGGAGGCTTTAAAATTGTGACTTTATCATTTTGTTTTCACATGAGCTGAAATAATTTTATAAAAAGATCCTTCCCCTTATGTACCATGTGGTTAGCCAGTTCATATGGGATAGGCAAAGGCTTCTTTCTTTTAATTCTGAAGGAAGTGAGTTGTATTCCTTTTTATCCTCACAAGGTGAATAATTCATTGCTTTTCCTGTTAATATTATTGTAAACTCATGGATTGAAACACATTTGATGAATTTCAATCTATTGCAGTGTTTACTGAAGCTGAAATCGTCCCATCTTTCGTGGATAGGAGCCTCTTCAAGTTGCCTCCTGAATCTTTCTGACATGATTCCAGCGGTTTTTGACAGTCTTTGCCCTCTGGCTTATCAACGTGTTCAAGGCACATCTTGTAAGCCATTTCTCCAAAAACCTATGGTTTCCTTAAATGGGAAATGGTATTTCAAAACCACAGTCTAAACCCAAGGGAAGCTCATTATTACTGGGCTGATCATGGTTTCTAGTTTGTACTGATATTTCCAATTTATATGCAGGCTATAGGGTTTGTTTTACCTAACCTCTTCTATACTACACATATATCTCCTTTCTTCCACATTGAGAATCCTGTTTCTCAAGGACATGATAGAAGTAGAATATCCTGTAATTATCTATTTGCTTTGTCACAGATATTAGTTTCAGAATAGCAACACTCGTACTACCATCATGAATTATGATTACTGAAAGCATAACTTAAAAATATTTTTATTTTTGCCTATGCTAATTCCATCTCCCTCATTTCAATGGTTTTCGTATATCTAGCTTGCATGATTATGTAGACATATAATGTAATCTCTCTCTTTTAGACCTTATTTAGTCTTAGTTATGCAATTAAATATGCATCCAGTACCCACCATTAGTTCTTATGGCAATGACTCTTCAGTCATTTTGGTGGTCTCAAGCTTGTGAGCTAGTACAGTGCTATCCCATAGAATTCTCGGTGATGATGGATATGCTCCATATCTATACTGTCAGTGTGGTAGCCACTAGCCACATGTAGCTCTTAAGCACTTGAAATATAGCTAGTTTGACCAAAGAGTTGAATTTTTAATTTTACTTCATTTAGTTCATTCAAATTAAAATATAAATAGTCGTATGTGGCTAGTAGCTACCGTGTTGGTCAGCTCAGAGGTAGTAGGTTTCCTAGGAAGGACTCATGGGAACAATATTCCTTGAGTTCTTGCATGTTGATAACAGTTTGCCTGCTCCTTTTATATTTATAGGTCTGTTTTGCTGTATATAAAATCCTTGGCTCACGTTTTCTTTCTTTTAGGATCTTAAGTATGTTATTCCATTTTCTTCTGGCATAAAAAATTGCTGTTGAAAAATCTGATGATAATATAATTTTTTTTCCCTTAGGGTCATGTGCACTATTTGCCTAGATGCTGGAAAGATTTTTTTCTTTCTTCTTAAAGCTCAGTCATTTTACTAGAATATGACTTAATGCTTCAGTAGACATCACAGCAACGAGAGATGATAATTTTATTAATTGTGAATGCCACTGCAGGCCATGGATTACTGAGGATCCTACTTTTCATTAACGAAGAGTTAAGCATTTTTTCCAGTCCATAAACGTGACCAAAAATCAATCTCCAGATCAAATCTCTGAGATCCTAGGGTCTAAGTCCTAGGACCACTCCTGGTACCATTTTCTGTATCAGCCAGTGTCCAGTCAGTAGACAAAAACCACATCAATAATTACAACAGAGAGAATATATTTATTTATTTATTTATTTGAGATGGAGTCTTGCTCTGTCGCCCAGGCTGGAGTGCAGTGGCGCAATCTTAGCTCACCACAAACTCCACCTCCCGGTTTCAAACGATTCTCCTGCCTCAGCCTCCTGAGTAACTGGGATTACAGGCAGCTGCCACCATGCCTGGCTCATTTTTGTAGTTTTAGTAGAGATGGGGTTTCACCATGTTGGCCAGGATGGTCTCGAACCCCTGACCTCAAGTGGTCTGCTCACCTCAGCCTCCCCAAGTGTTGGGATTACAGGTGTGACCCACTGCAAAAAAAAGCTGAGAATTTATTCTAAAAGAGATAATGATATAAATGGCATAACTGTTTCAGACCTTTTACTAGGCACACAGTGTGCTTTTTCGGTATGTAATTTCAAATATTGTTCTTTTTTATTTCAGGAAAGACTTTAGTATCTGATCTATTCTGCTGCTTTGAGTTTCTTCAGGTACTCTTGTTATCCATATGTTGAATTTTATCTGCCCATCGTCAACATTAGTCACTTTCTCTTGACATTATTTTTCATTAATTTTTTATTGTAAAATAGTCCTTCCTTCTACCCTCCAATTTTAAGGCATTACTTGTCATGTTTATTTGCTTTTATTTTTCCCCTATGGTAATCTTGACTTCAAAAATAATTTTTTCCTTTTATTTATAATTTTTCCTTGAGGACTGTTATGTCATTTGTGAGTTTTTCTAATTCTCATTTATTATATGCTTGTCATATTTATTTGCTTTTATTTTTCCCCTATGGTAATCTTTACTCTAAAAGAAAGTTTTTTCCTTTCGTTGGTAGTTTTTCCTTGAGGTCTGTTATGTCATTTCTGAGTTCTAATTCTGATTTGTTATTTTATTTTTCAGCTCATTTTTTTTTTTTTTTGAGACGGAGTCTCGCTCTGCCACCCAGGCTGGAGTGCAGTGGCATGATCTCGGCTCACTGCAACCTCTGCCTCCTGGGTTCAAGCGATTCTTCTGCCTCAGCCTCCTGAGTTGATCTGGTTTTGAGCATGATATGCTCTCATTGTCTATAGGGATATTATTCTCTTGCTTCTTTTCCTCTCCTTCTCCTTCTTTTCGTTTTCTTTTTCTTTTTCTTCACCTTTTAATAGAAACTTTGTCTGATATTTGATCTTGATACTTTTTTTGTTTGTTAACCATTTTAATGTAAATTTGGTTTTGGTTTTATTGAACTTTTAAAAGGTGGCTTGCTTGAGATCATGTTTTTTTTCACTTTACAGAGCTCTCTCTCTCTCTTTTTTTTCATTTTTTTCCCTGAGATTTCCTGGCTTTTTTCCCTTCCTGTGCTTCAATCTGGACCTTCTTTTTCATTTAACTCTGTTGCTCCTACCCTGCCTTTGTTCTATTCCACACCCAGAAGTTTATCCTGTGTGGTTCTGTTCTGAAAGGAAGCCCTGTTGGGTCTGTTTGAAGAGTTCAGAGGGATTTGACTGCTCCAGCCCCTCGAAGGCCTTACTCCTGGCCCCTTAGGTTCACTCACTATTGGAATTTACACCGCTCTTCTCAAATTGGCCTGTGCCCTTGGAGTCAGTATCTGTTGCCTTATTGGGGAATTCTCAGTTCGTCAGTTGCATCGTTGTAGCTTTCCTCTGATTTCCCCAACGCAGACGCTGATAACATGTAAATCTTGTTGTTACTTTGGTGTTTTTTTCCCCCACTCATTTGTGTTTTGGGGTTTATGGGGATAACTCATCACTTAGCTTTGTTGTAAATATTGGTTGCGTTTGGTTTGACATCAATTTTTCTGTATGTTTTTATGGAAGAATTCAGCAAGATCTAAAACTATGCTGTCACTGCTGCCCCTGTCTTCACTTTTCAAGTTTTTGACAGTGGTTTTCATACATGATCCCTCAGGGATGTGATATTGTTTTTAATTCCCTGTTTGGTTCACTTCACTTGTCTCTTCCTTCCATGATAAGAAAAACAACGTGGAGATTCTGCCACTTGCCGAAATGGTATTCCAACCTTGTGTTCTGGAATGGGAAAATAACCACAGAATGGGCTCACAGACTCTCTTGGCCAAGATGGAGTCTGGCCAAAACTGCATGTATCACTTGACCCTCCTAAGTTCTTACTCTTACTAATGGATCACAGTTGCCTTTGGTGTCCCTAAGGGTAACACTATCTAAGAACCAGTGTTCAGTAACGCCTCCGAAGTCTAGATATTTCCCTTTCCCCAGTGCACAATTACCCTGGCAAATGTCTTCAGTTTTCTTAAGGAGACAAGAAGTTTACAATTCATACTTGGGACAGTGCCATAGGATCCTTCCTCATGGATAGCTGGCTTCTTTATTCAATGGGATCAAACAGTAAATTGGATCAATTTCTGGAAACTGGGTAAGGAAATCTGACTTTCTATTGAGAGAATTCAAATCAGTCCACAACTTTTAGGACTTTTTTTTTCTTGACTTTGTGTCTGTCCATCTCTTTCAATCCTAGGAAGACCATAATACATAGCCTCTTTCTTGAGGGTCGAAACATTCTGATGACCACTATATTCCTGCCACTTACATGGGAGCCGGTTACAGCTGCCATTTGTCCTCTGCCACTTCAGAATCCTATCATAGCAACTGAACTCAGAGAGCCTGTTTCTGTAGCAGTATCTCCTACATAAGACAGCCCTACCAGCAGGTGCGGTGACTCACACTGGTAATCCCAACACTTTGGGAGGCCAAGGTGAGAGGATTGCTTGAGCTCAGCAGTTCAAGACCAGCCTGGGCAACATGGCGAGACCCTATTTCTACAAAAGATAAAAAAAAAAATAGCTGGGTGTGGTGGTGCCTATATTCCCAGCTACTTGTGAGGCTGAGCCCGGGAGATTGAGGCTGCAATGAAACCTGATCACCGCACTGCACCTCAGCCTGGGTAATACAACAAGACCCCATCTCAAAAAAAAAGACAATCACTGTAATGTTTTAAAGGATATTGGTGCTTGAACCACAGATGTACTTCTCTGTGTCTTAGTGAAGGGAACATTCTTTGGTCTCTTTTGGTCAACACAGATGGTGACTGAACAGGTCATGCATAGTATTTCCATTTTAACATTATTAACTCCCCAAGTCTTTGAATTTTTTTTTGCCTCTACATTATATCATGGATTTTTATTTTTCTTTTTCAAATGGAGTCTTGCTCTGTCATGCATGCTGGAGTGCAGTGGCATGATCTTGACACACTGCGTCCTCTGCCTCCCAGGTTCAAGTGATTCTTGTGCCTCAGCTTCCCGAGTAGCTTGGAACTACAGGTGTGCCCCACCACACCTGGCTAATTTTTGTATTTTTAGTAGAGATGGGGTTTCACCATACTGACCAGCCTGATCTCGAACTCCTGACCTCGTGATTCTCCCACCTTGGCCTCCCAAAGTGCTGGGATTACAGGTGTGATCCACTGTGCCTGGCCCTATATCAAGGAATTTTTGATAGCACTTAGGGTAGGCTTCTTTTGAAACTAGATTTCAGCTGATCAACTGAACAGATTCATCCTCTGGAATTAGATCACTCGATTCAAAATCTAGCAAATGCAGCCATGATGATAAGAATCCCTTCTGTTTGATGTAGCCTTTTCCCTATGTGGATCCATTATGACACATATTCCCTGGGCTTCTAGAGATATAAATAAGCTGAAAATTGCAAATATTTAAATAGATAAACTTTTTGTCTCTCTTAGGCATGATGGGATTTGGCTTTCTTTAATAGGTCAAAGGACAGTGAAAACTGTTATGGTGGAACATGAGGATATTTGGCATCCTTTTGAAGGTAAATATCTTGGGAAGTCACTGCAGAGTCCCCACACAAAGCAGAGCAGGCATGATAGAGTGGGGAAGAAGGGTTGCTTCTGCTGGTGAGCAAGCCACAGTGCCTACTGGGGGCTCCAAGGACTCATATTCATCTGAATTTATGCAAACATTCTGATTTCAGTTTTCAAAGTTCCACTCTTTCTTAACCAAAGTCTAACTTGCACGCAGAAGACCTAGTGAGGCTGTGAATTCAATTTAATTTGTGATTTAAAACTTGCACGATCAGCCTTGGCATCTTACTTTTGGACATCGTCCCATTCACTTTAAAAGATTAGAGATTGTTTGATGGCAGTTACAGAAACTCTCCAATCTTCTAATTTTGCCTTGAGCTTAGAATTTAAAGAAATTTAAAGGCCTGAGCCTTTCTTTAAGCTCTTTGGGGACTCAGAAGTATTCAGCCTGTCCCATAGTCCTTGGTTGCTCCATTCTTACCATGCTGATCCAGCAAAAGGCATACTTCAGTAGGCACTTAATGGAAGCCCACCAGCCATGTGACAGTTTAAGGAACTCTTTGCAACTGTGCCTTGGGCTGCCAGTTTCCCATTTTTCAGTGGGAATTGAATCAGCCCTGCCTTCAAACCCAATCAAATCAGATAACCATTCCCAAATCCTTGTTGGTGAGTCTGCTGTCTATAACTGCTTCCAGTCTCACAAACTGTATTAGTCAGGGCTCAGTATAGGAGATGGAAAACAAGGCAGGCGTTCGAAGCATTAGAGGATTTTATATAATTAGAGAATTTTATATAAGAAATGAGGGCCAGGCACGCTGGCTCACACCTATAATCCCAGTACTTTGGGAGGCCGAGGCAGGCAGATCATGAGATCAGGAGTTTGAGACCAGCCTGGCCACCATGGTGAAACCTCATCTCTACTAAAAATACAAACATTATCCAGGCATGGTAGCACATACCGGTAATATCAGCTACTCGAGACAGTGAGGCAGGAAGATTGCTTGAACCCGGGAGGTGGAGGTTGCAGTGAGCCAAAATTGCACCACTGCTCTCCAGCCTGGGTGACAGACCAAGATTCTGTCTTGGAAAAAAAAAATGAGGTGCCTTAAAAATGGTTGGAAATGCTAGACTAACATGAATCAGGAGACTGCCACTGGAACTATTCAGCTCGGTGCTCATCATCATAGATGCTATTCAGAGATCAGGTATTTGGGGCTAGGAAGCCACTTCCTTTGTCACATCGAAATGTTTTTGACATCCATAAAGGTGTTAACTGGGTTCTGAGTCTGTTCATCACCGCCCCATAGTTGCTTTTGATGTTCATATATTTATGGGCCTGCTTGTTAGCAGAAATAGCAATAGGATAATAGCCTGTGAAAGGTTAATGAATATGAGGCTATAAAAACAGTAAAAGAAAACAAACACAAAGAAGTTTATATACGAAGAAGAGAGATGAGATGGTAACTAGTGGGAGAATACAGAGGAAAGGGACAGTTTTTATTTGGATGTAAGAGATTTAACCATTGTTATGGGCTGAGGGGGAGGATAAAGGAGAGGGTGGTTGAGGATGTAGCATAGAATAGTAGAGGCAGTTGATGAAACAAGCTCTGGAGAAAGTAGGGAGGCAGGAATCAGGGTTATAGGCATCAGGGTTGACCCCAAACAGAAAAGCAAAAGGAGCAGCCTTACTCTGAGGAAAGCCAGTCATCTTCTGGGACCTTGAACATGCAAAGATTTGACCCATGCAAGGACCCTACTGGAGGTGAGAAATCAAGGTACATAATTATAGGTGAACACATGTCTGCTTCAGTCATACAAGGGCAGTTTGTATAAAAGAGACAACTGGATGTGGATATAGTTTCCATTTTTTTTTCAAATGAAGAACTTATTTGGGGACATCTCATCTTTCAAATTACTTTAAACAGGTTGTGTCAGATGTTTACTTAGGACAAATATAATCTAACACGTATTGTGTGAAATATGAACGCTGTTCCACAACTACTTGGAGAACAGAGTTCTGCACTCTTGTAGATATGTGAAACTGACCAACATGGGATCAATGGGTTATCAGGACTCAACATGGCTCTGCTCAAACCTCATTTGTACATAGGATCCTCCATTTCCGCTAGCCATCAGATCTCCTTTACTTAACTCTAGCCATCGTTGACATGGCTCTTTGTAGGACCCTGAAAAGCCAGTTATCTTTGGTTGGGGAAAATAATACAATAAGGTAAAACACTGTAAAAATGTCTACTCTTAGAAGTGAATATGATAAGAACAAAACTTTTGGGCTAAGCTAAGCAAAAAGACCAAAAGCAGGTAACTAGGTCAGAATGCAACCTGCCTTTATCGCCCAGGCTGGAGTGCAGTGGTGCGATCTCAGCTCACTGCAATCTCCGCCTCCCAGGTTCAAGTGATTCTTGTGCCTCAGCCACCCAAGTAGCTGGGATTATAGGTGTGCACCACCACACCTGGCTAATTTTTTATATTTTTAGTAGAGATGAAGTTTTACCATGTTGGCCAGGTTGGTCTTGAACTCCTGGCCTCAAGTTATCCACCTGCCTCAGCCTCCCAAAGTGCTGAATTTACAGGCATGAGCCACTGCACCCGGCTTCAACCTGCCTTTACATCTGTCCTTTGCTAGAACTGCTAAGCTCATAGCACCTAAGCAGGGGCTTTTGTGTGTCAGGGAACCTGGAAAGCACAGTAGATCAGTTCTCTTTTTCTTGTCGATGTGGTCAGTGTGGGAAGCTATTTGGTGAGCAGAGGGGTGAAGTCTGAGCTAACTGCTTGAGCTGAGTAGAAATGTGGAAGGTGCTTTCTAAGGAAAAGGAAGATAATTTCCAATTCCTTTCTTTTTCTTTAGTCAGTCTCAGTATCAAGGGAGTCACTTGGCTGGGCCCTAAACTGTCCTGCATAATCTCATCCTCACTCCCCCTACATATCCACCATCCTAGATAAACTTATAGTTCAAGTAAAAGTGGGTTGTGCAGATGTAATGCAAACATACCCTCAAGAAAGGTCCCTGAGTGTCCTTTTCAACCAGACAGCTGGCCCAAGCCCTTACTATATAGTTTGAAGCCGTTGCAGTCTTTGACCATATTACATGTTCTAATCTTTAATTTTGAAAGCAAGGTTGAAAAACGCTTTCCTATAATGTGTTAAAAACTTGTCTGTGGGTCTCCTTCCTCCCTGTTACATCCTCCAGGGGCTCAAGGCCTTTCACTGCCTCTATTTGCCAAGATCTCCAATTCTCTTACCCACTCCAAATCTAGAGCTCTTCCCCCATTTTTTGAGATGAATCTTACCTGTGTCCCTTTTTCTCAGGGCTCTGCAAGGTGACTAGCTATCTAATTTAATTAACTAATGCACAATAAAGTCCCATTGGCTTCATGTATCACCCTTTGTGGATAACATTTACATTTTAAATGAAGCTTCTTAGACTGTCGAGCTGGACAAATAGCTTATAGATCATCAGGACAAATGTGCTAATTTTGTAGAAGAGGCCATTAATGCTCTGAGGCCTCACAGGACTTGCTGGGGGTTTTGGGGCTGGCAAGGGACAGAGTCAGAACTGGAATCAGTTTGGAGTTTAGTGTACCTTGCCCCATTATACATAAACTCTCATAACAGGATTAGTTGATAGAGAATCTGCAAATATTAAAGAGAAAAAAGTGTTTTGAATTGTGTATTTGATATTTAACGTAGGTTTACATACAAAGCTGTCATCACTCCTAACCTACAATTCCTTTTTTTTTTTTTTTTTTTTTTTTTTGAGAAACATTCACACAATGTTGCCCAGGCTGGATTTTGATCTTGGCTAACAACAACCACCCCCACCCCGGTTCCCAGTGATTATACAGCC
>CAUYQU010014515.1:0-13285 GCA_963574635.1 Cheracebus regulus | reverse complement strand
AAAAATCTTATGCAAGAAAATAAGGTATTTGTATTTATGGTTATATAAATACTGAGAATTGATCACCCCCCCCCCCCGCCCCCAAAAGATAGAATTTAACATTTGGAAGGATTGACTTTGGAGAAGGGTACTGTGATGGGGATGGAGGAGGAGGAAATAGAGTTTAATCTTTAACTTCTATAGTGGAAAGTCAGTATCTTAAAATGGAAAAATCAAGAAGAAGCAATATAAATCGAATATTTTTAAGCATGGAGGTAAATATAAAAAATAATATTAAGCTAAAAGAGTAGAAAATATTGCTGATTGTAATTTTTAGTAATTCCATTTAGCAACTTGAAGAAAATATTTTTTTAAATGATTTCACTAAATAGAAGTGCAAAGAATGTGCTCAGAGCTTAGTTATAATTAGTGCCACATGAAGAGCTCAGTTGTAATATGGATGTCACTGCATTTCAACCAACATAGGAACTGAGTTTCTTTTGAAAACGATCAAACATTGATATTGATTTTTATTCTGTTCCCAGAATAAGAGTAGAAATGTGGTTTGGGGGCATAATTATATTAAAAATAGTTGTTATGATTAAGAAATATTTATCAAAAACTAAAAATCTCCAACAAACATTGCTTTCCCTCTTCAGTCTACTTTGTCTAATCTCTGGCAGTTTCGTCAGTCAGCCTGTGTTGTTGGGTTATCCTGGCACTTCTTGGACGTCTCTGCTTCTCAGCTGCCACTCCTCAAGTCTCTCTCCCCTACCTTGACTCATCCTTTGTACACCTCAGGGTATCCCGATATGCATAAACTCAGATTCTTTCTGAGTTTATTCATATCAGAGTGGTCCAAAGAATTTTGAAGCCTAAGGTTGCACCTATGTAATGGCCCTCTGCTGCCGTCCCATGGCTGGTCTACGTGCTGCATTTACATAGCCAAGAAGTGGCTGGGAATCCTGCAAGCTGTTGTACTGGAATCGTGTGGCCTTGGAGAGTTAAAAAAAAAAAAAAAAAAAAAACTTAGAATGTTTGGCTTGGAAGGAACATACTAAATAATCAGCAAGAGATTAATTTGATCAACTGATATTTATTGAGCATGTACCTCCTATGAGGACAGTGGTTCAGTATATTATGCCAGCGATGCAACATGGTAAGGAGGGTGTCCAGGTGTGGGGGACAACCCACTGAGGGATGTCAGAGCCTGAGCGGAGGGCACTCAGTGTTGGGCAGAGTTGGGAAATTGGTTACATACAGGCAAACCCATCAAATACGTAGATGTACTAAGGTTACATTTTAAGGATATTGAGTATAATGAATGCTAAGTTTCTTACTGTCAGAGAAGAGAGTTAAAACACGGAAAAGAAGAAAACTAGAGTGAATCCTGTGGTCTGAGGTTAGAGTTGGAGGTATTGGTGTGAATTCATGATTTTCAATAAAAACAGATAGATATAGAGATAAATATAGTGTAAATACATATATCTTCCAGTTCTGTTCACTGATAGGGCCTGGGAACAGTGATACCCTAATGCCCAGGTCTTGTTTTTTAATGCTGTTATGCACTTTGAGGAATCAGGGCTCCTTGGAGAAATGCCTATTCCATTTCTGGAAGCAAGGAAGGAACAAGGTGAGCCTTAGAATATCTCATGCCAGAAAACAAGAAAGTGCTTGAAGAATGATGGAAATAAGTGGAAATGACACAGAAGCCAACTTGCAGGGAATTGCTGGCCAAATAAAGGACAGTTGTGAACATCAAAATAAATAATAGTAATGGATTATAACTAATTATGATTTGAATAAAATAGAAGCCATGAGTTCATACTGATATAATTTTTAAAATGCATGACCAGGCATGGTGGCTCATGCCTGTAATCCCAGCACTTGGGATACCAAGGCAGGCAGATTGCTTCAGGTCAGGAGTTCAAGGCCAGCCTGGGCAACATGGCAAAACCCCATCTCTACTAAAAATACAAAAATTAGTCAAGCACGATGATGTGTGTCTGTAGTCCCAAATACTCAGGAGGCTGAGGCAGGAGGATCACTTGAGCCCGGGAGGCAGAGGTTGCAATGAGCTGAGATCGCACCACTGCACTCTAGCCTGGGTGACAGAGTGAGATCCTGTTTCTAAATAAATAAACTGAAAATTTGATGAGCAGTCATCTCAAAGCACCTCCTCCTCGAATACTTTACAGTGAAGATGGCTTGCAGACATCTCCTTAATCAAGTGATCCAAGTGAATATCGCCAATAATGGGGTAAATCAAAACTGCATGCCACCTGAAAGGATGCAGCGAGAAGAACATCACTTCTGTGGTATTCCTACCAAAGAGGCATAACCTAATGGAATCGAGAGAACACCAGAAAAACCTTATTAACATTCTATAACATAACTGGTCCGTGGTCTTCAAAAGTGTCAAGGTCATAAAAATCCAGAAAAAAGCAACCGAGGAAACAATTCAGATTGAAAGAGACTTAAAAACATGACAACCAAATACAACACGATTCTGAATTAAATGCTTTTGTTACAAAGGACTTATTGGGACAATTGATGAAATTGAGTAGAATCTGATGATTAGATGATAGTAATGTATCAGTGTTAATTTACTAATTTGGATAATTGTTTTGAGGTTATGTAGAAGAATGTCTTTGTAGGAATTACATACTGATATAGTCAGGGCCATTAGGTATCACATTGGTAATTTACTCTCAAACAGTTCAGAAAAATAAAAGACCTTCGTACAGTACTTTTAAATTTTTAGAAAGATTGAGATTAATTCAATGTTTTTTAAAAAGTGGAAAACCTCTTGTCATTTTGGAAGTTATGTTTTGATGAGAAGAGACAAATAAGTAAAATATGTAGTATATAAAATCATTATAGGCTTGAGCCCCAAGGCATTCCCACATTTAGAAATTAAATAGCAGAGAAAGAGCGAGCAAGAAGGACAGAGAAAGAACAGTCAGTGAGGTAGGAAGTAAATGAGGAAAAGCCAAGGGAGAAAAAATTGCTGGAAGTATGAAGTGGCTCACTTTGTCAAATGTTGCTGAGATGAACAAGATGATCACTGGAATTAGCACTGAGGAGTCATGGGAGAAATCCTGGAGGAGTAGTTACAGCTGGGTGAGGATGGAAGCCAGATTAGAGAGAAAAGACAATGGGAGGTCAGATCACGGGAGTTGGTCAGTACAGACATCCTTCCCCAGAAGTCTTCCTGTAAAGGGAGCAGAGAATGGGGTTGCAGTTGGAGGATTATGTAGGGTCAGTGGAATATTTGTTGTAAGATGGGAGGTTACTAGGACAGACTATAGAATGGTGCAGGTGATCCAGCAAAGAGGAACAAATGAGGGATCGAGAAAACAGCCTAACTTGGAGTAGTGACAGGGATGGGAGGGAAACCGTGTGGAGTCAGTGCTGTTGGCAGGAAGAGAGGCTCTTCATCCTGGTAATAGGAGGGAAGGAAGGAAGGATGGGCCTATGGGAAGGTATGACTGCTGTTTTGGTGATGTGGAGGGGAAAACCTGGTAAGAAATGGCTTTTGTTTTATAAGTGTAATATGACGCCAGGTTATCTGCTGAGAGCAGAGAAGGGTGGAGGATAAGGGGGCAGAGGAGGAGGCTGAATGTGTGTGTTTGGGCTTTGAAGAGAGAAGAGGAAAAGTAAAATAATCACAGTCATTTTGGAGACTGGGGACACAAAAATGGAAGGATTGCAGAGAAATAACTAAAATGGCCAGGTAGACTTGAGGGTTCATTTGAGATTTATGGTTATGAATTTAAAGTGACACCTGTCAGCATGCTTGTGGATTTTTCTCCAGCAATATCCGACTATTTAAGTGAGGATATAAGAGAGATAGTAAGAGCACCAAATCATATTTTTTCAAATATTGTCTTTTTTTTCTTTAGAGAAACTATAGGAATCTAAATAAAAACAGACATGCTATGTGTTGCAAAGCCTTTAATGAGAATGTTTGTATTTTTTACATCATGCATAATTTCACATGTGATTAATTAGTAATTATTTCAATACTTGTAAGGTCATCTGCCTCAGATTTCATCATAATACATGAACGACATTAATCAAATTAAGGGATAGAAATTCAGAAAGGAACACACTTTATGAAAACAAAATTCTCAATTCAGGCAGTCTGTTTCTAGCATTTGGTATTCTACCTACCCCTTTAAAAATTTCATATTGCCCAACAAAAAGTGGTTATTTTTACTGTTTTTGGAGATGACTGAACAGATGCCTATACAGCTGGTATTTTGCCTAAGATTAACTTAAGATAACCTTTTGTTATCTTTTACTTAACATTGAGTGTACTTGTATCACTTGAGATTAAGTCTGGGTTATTTCTTTGATAAAAACTGAATGTACTGGAGATGTGTTTGACAACCAAGGTTTTAGATACATTTTCACCAGTATTGGCTCTGTTTGCAAACTGAAAAATGCTGTAGGCTTAATATAAAATAATAACCACATTAGTGAACATTATGTCTCTTAGAAGAAAGGTCATATTTTCCTCCTGCTTCTGTAAAAATATTATTTGTTTGAAGGGGAAATAATGGTAGCGTGACCTTTCACTTAATTACTACTCCCTTAATGTGAGAAAGAGACAAAAATGAGCTGAAGAAGGAAAATTCTGCAGTTACACTCCACAACCTTGAACATACTGACTGACATCTCTGTTTTGACAATGAGCTTTCCATGCCACCCTGTAGAAAAAGATGAAGCAAATGGTGAAAGGTTAACACATATCTTCACTGTAATATACATACTTCATACACCTTGGGGAAACAAAATATTTTGCCAATAGATAAAATGCTAAGATAGACTCCGCTATTGCTATTTATTAAGTGAAGCTATGTATACAAAGTATTTCACTCCTCCCTAAATCTCCCAGTAAAGTATAGAATGCTGAACATAAAGAGTGAGTAATGTGCATTGTACAGCAGCAACTGTAAAGTAAATTCCACATTTACGTATTCTTTTTTTTTTTTTTTTTTTGAGACAGAGTCTCACTTTGTTGTCCAGGCTGGAGTGCAATGGCACAATCTCTGTAAACTTCCCCTCCCAGGTTCAAGCAATTCTCCCTCTAAGCCTCCCGAGTAGCTGAGATTACGGACACCCGCCACCACGCCCAGCTAATTTTTTTGTATTTTTAGTAGAGATGGGGTTTTGCCATGTTAGCCAGGCTGGTCTCAAACTCAGGTGATTCACCTGCCTTGGCCTCCCAAAGTGCTGGGATTACAGGCGTGAACCACTATGCTCTGCCCACATTTACTTATTCTAAAAAGAATTTCAAGATATGACAAGGAACTAGTCGAGTGTGAAGAATCTTAAAACTCTAGAAATCCCCTAAAATAAATTGAAGAGTAAAAAAGTAAAATTCTGGATCAGTTAAAGTAGATTGTTTCTTCAAGGATGTACGTAATATGTTATTTAGCATAAGCCAAAAGCTGCAATTTTCAGGTGTCATTAGCACACTTCGGTCTTTGAAAATCTGCTCCCATTGTATATTATCAACAGTAGAGTAAAACAGTTTTCCCTTTTAACACTTAAAACATACCATGCTCTGATGCCTTGTGGATCACGGACAACCCTCTTTGCACAGGCCACAGCTTCAGTGATGTCATCTTGCAGCAAAGCTGAAAGATAGGTGGTAAGAACAACTTTAATAGATATTTCATTTTAATTTTATGTTTAGCCAGCTTTATTCTGTTAGGCTGTGGAAAGAATGCTAAGATATTATTTTCTGTTAGTCCATATATTTGTGATTGTTGGGGAAAACTTTCCCTTCATTCTCTCTCATTTAGCATGAAATGAAGCATTGTTTTCCTCATTTACCAAAGTCTTTGGAAGCTCTGGAAGTATTAACAAAATGATTGAAGGTCCTCTCCGTACTAGACATTTAAAAAAAAAAAAACACCTAGGGATATTTTACTCTGCAGTTCTATTATTGAAAATTTATCCAAAATAAATAAAAAATGTACCCAAAGATGTATGCACGAAGCTATTTATAGCAATTTATAAAAGGGAAAAATGGAAACAAAGTACTCAATAGAAAGAGTTGGATCAATAAATTATAAATATTCATATATTAGAATTCTAGTCATTCTTTTAAAATAATACAGATTTGTATTTTTTTCCTCATCTGGAAAATGGAGCAAAAGATAATTAAAAATTGATTCGTATTTGCTGACATGCAAATAATTTTGTGTGATAAGCAAATTGTAAACCAGTATGTGTAATACAATTTAATTTTTGCAAAAGCACACATTACTTGCATGTTTGTATGTGGGTAAATATGTGTATGATATAACTTAACATTCATACACATAATTGATATACATTCTGGGAGAATATATACCAGAATTTACCCATGGTTATAAACCTCTGGGTAGTAAGATAATGGGTGTTATTTTTCTTTTTCGTATTTTCTAATTTTTATTTAATGACCAAAGATTATTATATAATACAAAATATTTTTTTAAATTAACTGGATTTTTAAAATAACATAAGATTAATGTTCTGTATTGGGAATTTTAATGTTTAAAAATTTAATAATATCAACTTTGCAAGATTTCTGTAATATTTTTTGCACTGAAGATTCTACGTTATTTCTATTTTTATGAGTTTAATAAAATATTTGTTTCACCCCAAATAAATAAATCCTTAAGTTAATTTGTCATCTACAATAATGATTCTACAGGAACTGCATCTTTTGAAAATGCAAACTAAAGAATTTAGAAATGGAATGTCATAATGTTCCTAATTCACTTAAAAGTCTCTCAGCAGTAGCCAGATACAGTGGCTCATGCCTGTAATCCCAGCACCTAAGGAGGCTGAGATGGGAAGATCACTTGAGCTCAGGAGTTTAAGACCAGCCTGGGCAACACAGAATTTGCCTCTACAAAAAATTTTAAAAATTAGCCAGGCATTGTGGTGCATGCCTGTAGTCCCAGCTACTTGGGAGGCTGAGATGGGAGGATTACTTGAGGCTGCAGTGAGCTGTGATGGTGCCACTGCACTACAGCCTAGGGGACAGTGAGACCCTGTCTCAAAACAAAAGAAAACACTCTCAGCAAAAAAAAAAAAAAAAAAAAAAAAAGGACATAGAAGAAGCAACTATGGGAAAATGTTTTTTATTTTTTTATTTTTATTTTTATTTATTTTTTTTTTTTAAGATGGGGTTTCACCATGATGGCCAGGCTGGTCTTGAACTCCTGACCTCAGGTGATCCACCCACCTCGGCCTCCCAAAGTGCTAGGATTACAGGCGTGAGCCACCGCGCCCAGCCAATGGGAAAATGTTAACAACTGTTAAAGTACATCATGGGCATATGGCTGCTTGTTATACTAATGTCTCTAATTTTCTGTATATTTAGAACATTTCATAATAAAAAGCAAAACAATTTAAAAAGGACTACACAACTAAATTATCCCTAAACCTCCCCAAAGTAAGCAGGAGGAATGGCATCATTCTGGACAAAGCATGAGTAAGGCCATTGACAGTAAATTAATAGGTCATTCCAGAAACTTCTGTATATTAAAAAACACCAACCTTTTATAATACTAGTTCATTAATTTCTTAATCAGGGAATTATGAGGAAAATAATAATGACTTTCTGGAAGTTAGGAGTAGCTTTTCTAAATCCCTCATGAACCCTTCAAGGCTTTTTCATTTGCATTGAATCTCAATTCTTGTAAGTATAATCAGATTGGACAAATATTAGCTTGTCTTACCATTGCAGGATATATGACAGGCATTAACTGCTCGTGGAGTTCTGCCATTATTACACCAATAGTGGCTATTGATCTGAAATATCCCATAGTCAGTGCTTTGGTCTCCAGGATTGTAGTTTGTAGCTTGTGTGTTATAACCACTCTCCCATTTGGCCAAACACATCCCTGAAAAGAACTTATTTTTAGTAATAAACAGCAACACTAAGTGACTTATACTCTATAGCGAAATCAGTTCTATTTAGCTACTTCTATTTTACTGACTTGCTTTATGAATATAAAGATTTACTTAACTTATAAAATATCTCAACATGTTACTGTTAAGGGACTTGTAAGAGAATCCTTTTGTAATGCAAATCATCTAGTAACACTAATGAACAATATAACATACTTTCAAAAATATTAAAGTACATGTTTCTTCCATTGCTTTTACCCTTCCCCTGCTTCCATCCTTCAGGCAACATTCAGCTGAGAATAGAAAAATCAACAGAGCTGTTGAGTGGATTTTGTAAATTCATAACAGATAGATAGGCTGATGGAAATATGCTTTTTTAAAATCAGAAAAACATAAGGATTTTCTGACAAAGAGAAATTTTCTTATAATATCTAAAGGTGAATTGGATATCAAGTTAGAATCTTGAAAACGACTATTCTGTGATTTCATCCCTTTACTCACTCATTCAAAAATAGCTACTGAGGGGAAATGTCTGAATTAAATCTGAAAAGTACAGAGATCACATTGACAACTATGGACTAAACTGTAAAATAACTTTTCCTCATGGCACATCTTGAATTGTGTGGAAGAAAATGAAAGATAGTTAATCAAGTAGAGTAGATAAAAATAAGAAAACATTTCCTGCCTGAGTTTCAGGGATCCTATATAAAGAGTGACTGAAGGGAAATAGGTTCCTACTGCCCATGTGAGGAATTCAATATATTCTTTAAAAACTTCACTGTTAAAAATCCCGTATCAGCCAGGCGCAGTGGCTCACACCTGTAATCCCAGCACTTCAGGAGGCTGAGGTGAGCAGATCATTTGGAGCCAGGAGTTCAAGACCATCCTGGCCAACATGGTGAAACCCCGTCTCTACTGAAAATACAAATAATTAGCCAGGTGTGGTGGCACACGCCTGTAGTCTCAGCTACTCGAGAGGCTGAAACACCAGAATCACTGGAGCCCAGAAGGCAGAGGTTGTAATGAGCTGAGATCACACCACTGCACTCCAGCCTGGACCACAGGAGACTGTCTTTAAAAAAAAAAAGTCCCACATCATGGCAGGGGAATTGAAGAAAAGAAAAATACTGCTTCACTCTAGGCTTTCAGAGCCCAAGTCTGAAATGGGAAATAACTGGAGTCACATATCAAGGACTTGAGAGAGTTTGGCCAGGTCCTCAAATATATCTTTCAGTCAGCTTAAATGTGCCATTAAATCTCAGGCACCCAGCAAACTTCCTAGCACTAGAACAGTACAACAGGTCCTGTTTTACTTAGAATGCAGTTTTCCCCTGCCATGCCCTCATTCATGTATCTGGTATCTCTGATTATAAAGAACCAAACTGATGTTTTCAGCCATTGTAAATATACAAACCCACGAAGAAATAAAAACATCTATTCACTCAAAGCCCTTTCTTATTCCTTCTCTCCTAGTGTCTGTTCCATACATGGCTAATTCACTGGAAGTATGGAGAATAGACTTACAGTTTGCTAGGCTGATTCCCCTGTAGCCATCCAATCCAAGCCTTTTCAGAGTTCTGGCCAACTCACACCTTTCAAAGACCTTGCCCTGGACCATGACAGAAAGGAGGACAAGCCCCAGAATAATGAGAGCCTTCATGTTGACTGGTAAGTCAGACAGCTAGGCTGACCAGGGTGAGCAGGCTCCAGTATTTAACATCTTTTAATTTCCTTCTTCCCTCGTGGTTTGGGGGCTCCACCCTTTCAGCTGTGTGGAAAACAGGAACTGTATATTGATCCACTAACTCTAACGAGATTTTTTAATGCTTGAAGAGAGATAAGCTGATTTCCTAAGAATTAATCTACAGGAAAATAATGAAATGACATTGTTTAAAGTACTGGCTCTGGAAGAATTGGGTATAGCACTGTTTCCAAGACAGGAACTTCCTTCTGTTTTATTATGAATTTGAGCAACTATAAAGACAAAAAACAATGACTCTTTTGTACAGCTTAAAACAAGCTGGGATTTTTGACTAACATTTAGTTTCATGAAATTAGTTTGTATGCATTCACTATTTATATTTATCTTTTTTAACCTAAAATTATTTTATATATAATTTTCCACAAAATGAACATGACACATGTGCCTGTTGTCTTAATGGGTGTATAGCGTGACACCATGTTGTTCAGCTAGTTTCTTACTCCAAACTCTTTTGGTTATGATACTACATTTTTTATTATTATAAATCAGTGTTTTACTATTATAAATAAGGCTAATGTGAAGAACTTTACCAACTTCACAACACTTTGCCTCCCATTTCCATGTTAGAACATAAGGGGTCATTAGAAAGCAATAGCATTTTAAAAATCAAACCTACCTAAACACCTGTATCCAACTAAATGCTGCCTTTAAAAACAGCAATCTCAGGAGGCTGTGCACAGTTTTTAAAACAATGCTACCAGAACTCAAAAAGAACTGTGCTTCTGGATCTGCCTATGAAGGCAGATTCTGAGCCACACAAAATGTCATAACTTTGTAGTTACCCTTATTTTTCACAATGGCCTCTAAAGATTACCAGATTTGGTTTTAATCTTTTAAAAGAGACAAAGAAGGGCATTACATAATGGTAAAAGGATCCATGCAACAAGAAGAGCTAATGATCCTAAATATATATGCACCCAATACAGGACCACCCAGATACAGAAAGCAAGTTCTTAATGACCTACAAAGAGACTTAGACTCCCACACAACAATAGTGGGAGATTTTAGCACTCCACTGTCAATATTAGACAGATCAACAAGACAGAAAATTAACAAGGATATCCAGGACTTGAACTCAGATCTGGACCAAGCAAACCTAATAGACATATACAGAACTCTCCACCCCAAATCCACAGAATATACATTCTTCTCAGCACCACATCACACCTACTCTAAAATTGACCACATAATTGGAAGTAAATCACTCCTCAGCAAATGCAAAAGAATGGAAATCATAACAAACAGTCTCTCAGACCACCGTGCAATCAAATTAGAACTCAGAATTCAGAAACTAACTCAGAACCGCACCACTTCATGGAAACTGAACAACTGGCTCTGGAATGTTGACTGGATAAATGATGAAATGAAGGCAGAAATAAAGATGTTCTTTGTAACCAACTAGAATGAAGACACAACATACCAGAATCTCTGGGACACATTTAAAGCAGTGTCTAGAGGAAAATTTATAGCAATAAATGCCCACAGGAGAAGCAAGGAAATATCTAAAATCGACACCCTATTATCAAATTTGAAAGAGCTAGAGGAGTAAGATCAAGAAAACTCAAAAGCTAGCAGAAGACAAGAAATAACTAAGATCAGAGCAGAACTGAAAGAGATAGAGACATAAAAAAAACCCTTCAAAAAATCAATAAATCCAGGAGCTGGTTTTTTGAAAAGATCAACAAAATAGACCACTAGCCAGATTAATAAAAAAGAAAAGAGAGAATAATCAAATAGATGCAATAAAAAACGATAAAGGGGATATCACCACAGATTCCACAGAAATAGAAACCATCATCAGAGATTATTACAAACAACTCTGCATGTAAACTAGTAAACCTGGAAGAAATGGATGAATTCCTGGATACTTGCATCCTCCCAAGCCTAAACCAGGAAGAAGTTGAAACCCTAAATAGAACAATAACAAGGTCTGAAGTTGAGGCAGCAATTAAAAGCCTACCACCCAAAAAGAGCCGAGGTCCAGATGAGTTCACAGCCGAATTCTACCAGACATACAAAGAGTAGCTGGTACCATTCCTTCTGAAACTATTCCAAACACTCCAAAAAGAGGGAATCCTTCCCAAATCATTTTATGAGACCAAAATTATTCTGATATCAAAACCTGGCAGAGACTCAGCAAGAAAAGAAAACTTCAGGCCAATATCCAGGATGAACATAGATGCAGAAATCTTCAATAAAATACTGGCAAACCGATTGCAACAGCGTATCAAAAAGCTTATCCACCATGATCAAGTAGACTTCATCCTGGGGATGCAAGGCTGGTTCAACATATGCAAGTCTATAAACGTAATTCACCACATAAATAGAAACAAAGACAAAAACCACATTATTATCTTAATAGATGCAGAGAAGGTCGTTGACAAAATCCAACAGCCCTTTATGCTAAAAATCTTCAATAAACTAGGTATTGATGGAACGTATCTCAAAATAATAAAAGCTATTTATGACAAACCAACAGCCACTATCATACTGAATGGGCAAAAACTGAAAGCATTCCCTTTGAAATCTGGCACTAGACAAGGTTGCCCTCTCTCACCACTCCTATTCAATATAGTATTGGAAGTTCTAGCCCGAGCAATCAGGCAAGAAAAAGAAATAAAGTGTATTCAAATAGGAAAGGAGTAAGTCAAATTGTCTCTATTTGCAGACATGATTGTATATTTACAAGACCCTATCGTCTCAGCCCAAAATCTCCTGAAACTGATAAGCAACTTCAGCAAAGTCTCAGGATACAAAATCAATGTGCAAAAATCGCAAGCATTCCTATACACCATTAAGAGACTTAAAGAGAGCCAACTCAAGAACGAACTGCCATTCACAATTGCTGCAAAGAGAATAAAATACCTACGAATACAACTAACAAAGGAGGTAAAAGGACCTCTTACGGAGAACTACAAACCACTGCTCAACGAAATAAGAGAGGAAAACAAATAGATGGTGAAACATTCCATGTTCATGGTTAGGAAGAATTGATATCATGAAAATGGCCATACTGCCCAAAGTAATTTACAGATTCAACGTTATTCCCATCAAGCTACCAATGACCTTCTTCACAGAACTGGAAAAAAACACCTTAAAATTCATATGAAATCAAAGACAGCCCGCATAGCCAAGTCAATTCTAAGCAAAAAGGAAAAAGCAGGAGGCATCACACTACTATACAAGGCTACAGTAATCAAAACAGTGTGGTACTGGTACCAAAACAGAGATGTAGACAAATGAAACAGAACAGAGGCCTTGGAGGCAACACCACACATCTACAACCATCCAATCTTTGACAAGCCTGACAAAAACAAGCAATGGGGAAAGGATTCCCTGTTTAATAAATGTTGTTGGGAAAACTGGCTAGCCATGTGCAGAAAACAGAAATTGGACCCCTTCCTGACACCTTACACTAAAATTAACTCCAGATAGGTTGAAGATCTAAACATAAGACCTAACACCATAAAAACCCTAGAAGAAAACCTAGGCAAAACCATTCTGGACATAGGCATAGGCAAGGACTTCATGACCAAAACACCAAAAGCATTGGCAACAAAAGCCAAAATAGACAAATGGGACCTAATCAAACTCCACAGCTTCTGCACAGCAAAAGAAACAGTCATT